>JASSUY010009595.1:0-20705 GCA_032466535.1 Forpus xanthops | reverse complement strand
TTGAGCCATTGAGCACAACTCTTTGTGTGCAGCCATCCAGCCAGTTCTTTATCCACTGAGTGGTCCACCTATCAAATAGATATTTCTCCAATTTAGGGACAAGGATGTCGTGTGGGACAGTGGTGAATGCTTTGCACAAGTCCATGCAGATGACATAAACTGCTCTACCCCTGTCCATCCGTTCCATAGCCCCATGATAGAAGGACATCAGGTGGTCAGGCAGGATTTCCCTTTAGTGATGCCATGCTGGCTGTCAGCAACCACCTTGTTTTTTTCATGTGCCTTAGCATGCCTTCCAGGAGAATCCAATCCAAGATTTTGCGGGGCACAGAGGTGAAACCTTAAAGTGTAAGCAGAAAGATTATGTGACATGTCCTAGAGAGACTTCCCATATGATGTTTGTCTATTTTGGTAACTTCCTGATTTTCCTGAGACATGTGATTGTGATTCTGTAAAAAAACTCCTTTCATCAAAAAATACCTATTAATCCAGACATTCAGTATTCTATCTTAAAGCCATTATTATCTGAGTGCAGAAATGTGCATTTGGGTTTATCAAATACATGTTTTCAACCACTTTTAATCCATTCTCCAGTTCTTTCAGTCCTCGCACCATTTAATCACATGTGTAAGTGTAATACTTTTAATTCCTTTTTGATCATCAGCATAATTAAAATTATTTAGTAATATCTGACCAGTCTTGAGAAACTTGTCGCAGTATTTACATTTGTAAATGGCCCATCATGATTACTTTCAGACAGTGATTCTCTAACAAGTTTTTCACTCACCTTACTTTAGTTTTATGAAGAACATATTTCTGTAGTTTGTTTATGAGAAAATAATGTGAAACAATGTCGCTAGACATCCTAAACTCAAGTATTTAACTACTGATATTTACCTGTCCTGAAGCCTGCCGTAGAAGGGATTGACACTTCTTTTTTTTCATAACAGAATCTCATTATTGCTTATTTCTCCCCGTGAGCTTTCTGACGGTTATTGTTGCATTACATCTGGTTGGCTGGCTGGTCAATAGCCTTCGACTTTGTATTCCTCTTCTTCCTTTTTTAGAAATGTACACTTTATTTGCTCTTTCATATCTTATAGGACTTCATCCGACTTCTGTGAATTCACAGTCACTTGATTATAACACCAAAATATTTCTCCATAATTTATGTGGAAGCCAATTTAACTGCTTTCAACAATCTCTTATTTCTGTTGTATTTTGATTTTTATTCTTTCTATCTTTTTTTTTGTTTGGCATTCACTAATGTAGCCATCTGATTTACTTACACCTGACCCTCTTCCTGAAAATGGAAGCAAAACTACTATAAAATATTCAAACTTTCTTAAGTATCCATCTTGCTGAAGGATCAAGATTATCCAGTCTAAGAAAATGTTAATATGCTTGATGTACAGCTGTGTTCATTCCCTCATAGGGTGATCTAAAACATCAGAGATTTCCTTTCTCCTGGTCAAGAAGATCACAAGATTTTTGCATCATGGGTTGTGTAGCAGAATGGTCTGAGACTGAAGTGACACTGTTAAATTTTCCATGGACAGGTGCAGTTTGTGTCAGGTAATAATTGCCTATGAATCTTCTCACTGTTCTCGCTCTCTGTATTAATTCTAACACTTCAAAACTAAAGGGCTTATCAGAGTGGAGCAGTTTTTTTTCTGTTGTTGCTACCTCTCTCCTTAACTCCGTGTTCCTTCCTCATTTTCCATAGAAGTTGTCTGAAATGACAGCCTTGGTTTTGACACAGCTATTCAACACAATCACAAAAGAACTAGAGAAGCAAAGTACTGAAACCACAGGAAAATTTGAAGGCTGAGACAACTTTCATGCCTGAAAGTTTCTAGAAGAGCATTTTCCTAAAGAACAGAATCCAGGGGATGTTCCAAAGATGTTTATGCATGTCAGGAATAATAAATGATGGATGAGATCTCCTGGGAAAGCCAGTGTAACAGCAAGACAGAACCAACAGAGGAAAAAATAAATTAATTAATAAAGAAATAATAAAGAATAAACAAGTAATAGGGAATAAAATTAATTAATACTAGTCATTAAAATTTTACAGAAAATACGGCTCTCAAAATAAATGCAAATTAAATATTTGATGATTTTCCAAACCTGGCTAATTAAAGTAACAACAAAGATGCAATCTATTTAGACTTCTGTACGGTGTTTGACTTTTTGTTGTGTAATATTTTGATTAAAAAATTGGCTCCACATAATATCAATAAGGCACATATTAAGGAGATTAAGAACAGGGGAGTTCAAAATAACTGCAAAAGGGTTTGCCAATGGGAAATCATGATGGAGAGTGGATGCTTTTAGGAGGGTTCTGCATAAACTGTTGCTAGGTGTGTTGCTGTCCCATATTTCTGGAAGGCAGTTGGCAGTCGCTGTTGGTAATATTTGCAGATAACACAAAGGGCATCAGCGTGTTAAATAATGCAGAGAATGGAGCAACGGTGCACAAAAATACACATCACTCAGCAAGTTGTTCCCAGATAAGGTTATGTAGCCAATGATAAGGAGTGGGGAGGAGGATTCTCAGAGCTTAGCATGTGAATCACTCAACATGAGCCAGGGTGCGTTAGGAAAGGGACTACAATGTGTGGAGAAAGCAAGCTAGCAAACAGGGTGGGGAGGTGAGTCTTTGGTGAAGGACATGCTTTATAACTTCCTCTGTCACCCCAGCACTTGCACGTGGGTTTTCTAATGCATCTTTTCCTTAGGAGGGATCCAGTTTGTGTGGGTGGACTTTCTAAGCACCACCTGCATTTTTGGCTTCTATCAGAGCAGTCCTACAGAAAGAACCTAATGACAAATGCCCAGCAGTCTTTGAAAGGAAGATCTATTTTATCTAATTCAGGTGATTAAATTTAGGCAGGCAAGTTCTCTCTTTGGAGGCCTCCAGAGCACCCTGCCTACCTCTACTGTCAGGAATTTGAGCTCTTCTTCTGGGAGGGACTTGACACTGAGTCAGACAGATAAACTGGATCACATTCCCTGTTAAGCCACTTGGCCTATATAAATCTATAGTCTCTACTGACAGGGGAATTTGTATTGTTCACTCACAGGTATTGGCTAAACAGCTTCTCTTGCTGTTAAGTTCATTAAATTAGTTCAGTGCAACAAAAACCTTATACCACATACGACAATCATACGATGAGATGTCACTATATAGTGCAAATATTGTGTCAAAAGTGAAGAGCATCCAGAATTTTCATTAAGGCCATGATATATCCTAAATTAAATTCATGCTTTGTCAGGAATTTAGGGCATAAAAATTAAATTTACACCTGGTGTAAATGGGAACAAGATCACTGAATCCCTGGGTTTATGGAGAAATAATGGTCCTTCCTTTTTCTGATGCTATACTTTTCTCTTTGCCTATCTCCCAGTTCCAGTAATTTATAATCCTTCTATTTTTCTATTTTATAGCCATCCCACAGGAGTAATGTGAAACATAATCAATCAGTATTTGTAAAGCATTCTGAGGCTATCAGGTGGAAGGAAGTGCATAAATGCAAATCGTTACAATTGCTCTTACATTGCTGTCAAGGGACCTGCAAACAGAATCAGGCCCCATATATTCAGATATACACAGAGTTAGTCACATCTTGCGAAAGCAACCACAAGATAAAACCTAAGGGAGCATAGGAAGACACAAGTTTAATAAAATAAAGGAAAAGATCATTCTGGTTTACAAATTTAAGACTGAATCTTTATTCTGCCATGGACTTTTGCCCAGTTTTGCTTCTAGCGCTGTCTACAAATATCTATATATGGAGTATAGTTACCCTGTGTTGTCTGTATTGATCTGCCTTTTTCATAATGTAGCCTTTCTAGTTTTCTCTTATAACCAGTGTTACACAGCTTTTATGGTGCAATCCATGTGACCTTTATTAGACACGCACTTAATGAGTAGGTGAGTAGATCTTATATGATGACAGAAATTATGCCCAAGTGTTTCTCTACATTAACTCCCCATTGTCTGGGGTAGACCCAGACAACTGTCTCAGATGTAGGCATCTATGTTTGATTAGGCAAATCCCACCCTATAATTACCTCTGTCAGTAGACTGAAAGATGCCAGGGAACATTCCCGAATACTGGAATGCAATCATTTATATTCTTCAATTTTTAGAATGGTGCCTGGAATGATTTTGACCCAAAACAACCAGCACTTTCCCAGCACATTCCTGAGTGTGGGCCAGGATCCAGCACCAGCCAGGACCATTGTGAGCTGTCGGTTTAGATGCATTTACCCTCTTCTGGAGACTGAGATACTTTAATGCTATAGACACAGTCAAGCTGTGCCAGCTGGCCCCAGGGCTAGAAAATGGTCCCTGGCACTGTTTAGTTTACTAGGACAGTCATATCCACAGCTCAACGCCCATCACAACTGTGGCTGAAAATGTTCAGCAGTTTGCCAAAACAGACCTGGTGATCCCAAGCTGACAGGAGACTTGCAGCTCTTCTGGATCTAAGCCACTTGAGTATCATCCCATAGGAGCAATGTGGCAGAGGCAGGAACAGTTTCAACATTCAAATGCTTGACACTCCTGCAGTCACTGCCCGACTAGTTTTGGTTTGTTTCTTTGGGTTTTGTTTTTGTTGGGGTATTTGTGTTTGGGTTTTTTGTTTGTTAGATGGTTGTGTTTGGTTTTGGTTTTGTTTTTGGCTTTTTTTTTTTTTTGTGGGTTTTGTTTTTTGGGGGGTTTTGTTTGTTTGTTTATTTTGATTTTTTTTGTTTGTTTGTTTGTTTGTTTTTTTAATATCTGCGTTAGTCTTTAAAAGCAGTTAAGAAAGCCAGACTGAGTCATTTTGCATGGACTTATGACCATGTAGATTTGTTCTTCGTAAAACATATTCTCTGCTTCCCTGCTACAGTTATCTAAGTGTAGCTTTTAGAAGGAATAAAATACTTTATCTTGAAACTGTTTTCTTAGGTAATAAGTTCATTAGTTTTCATGTTCCTTTTTACCTCTTGTTGAAACCACCTTCATGTTATTAAATAGTCAACACAACCACCACATGAGTTTTATTGCATATCTCTTGACTTATTTTCAGTCTAAAGAAATAAAGTCCTCAAGTTGACCGACTTCAATCTTTCTCATAAGTTTGTATAGCAGCTTCTCTTACTGCATTCATCCATGTCCTCACAGGACTCACAGCAAAGGCCATCTCAGACCATCTCCAAAAAGGCAGGCTAAGGCTGACAAAATCAGCAGAGGTAACTTGCAGGAAAGGAGAAGCAGAAGGCTTCTTAAGAGGGTGTTTCAAGAAGATGGTCAGATCTGTAGTATTGCCTTTCCACTCTGAGCCCAGCTTTGAAAACAGAAAATAACACTGCTGTATCAAACCACCCTCTGATTTGGGTATGATAATATACATTGGTACCCTCCATTCTCAATGAGGAGGTGAAATAATGCAAGTCAAGAATGAATATGTTGTCAGACAAGAATTAATGCCATCTATTTTCTTACTGGGGTTCCTGTGCCTAAGAATGGCTTTTCCAGCTTCCTTTAGATCTGTAGCATTAAAAATACATTAGCATCTTCCCCAGACAGCTTGAAAGCTCACAGGATAGGTAGGGTCTCTGTATAAAGCTCTACAGGAGGACTTGGGCAGCAGGTATAGTTTACAGTTCCACAGATCTCCATCCAGAGATGGGTTGTAGCAGACACCTTTGTTTTCAAAGTACTTTTCCAAACAGGCAGGGACATGAAAATAAAAACATATGGTGATGGAAGGAATGAATATTCATTGTTAGCCTTTTATGATAGTAGGAAGCTCAATAACAAGATCTGAAAAGATATGGCTTAATTTTTGCAGAAGTGATAAGGAGAAACACATGTAGGTGTGCATTTGTTTGTTTTTGTCATTCATCTGAGGTAGCTTCCTCAGTCATTTCCATTTTCTCCTGCCAAATCAATATTTTCTCTCCCACAAAAGAAAATAAAACCAGAACTTAACCTCCCCACCCACAGGAAACATTACTTAACTGCCTACTGCTCCCAGCTATCTTTGCAAGCTGTCTTCTTTCAGCATTTTAATTATTCAGTCCTCTCAAGAAATATAATACATTAGTATTATGCATTTTATGATGCTCTTATTTGTCACAGATCTACAGCTCCTTTCTAACACCAGAGGCTTTTATCAGGTAACAGTGTGAATTAGCCATAGTTGCTTAGAAAATGACAAGCATATTTTTGCAAGCAAAAAAAACACCGAAACAGAAGCAGGAGTAAAACTTGTTTATTGCTTTATAAGAAATTTCCAAGAAAGCTTAAAATTTTTGGTGAAATAATGAAATTCAAAAATATGTGCAAAAATAATCAGAAAAAAATGTATTTGAAATTTGTTCTCAAAAGCTTGATTTCTGAATTGGCTGGTTTTGCTTTTCAAAACTAAAAGAACTTGTTTGTTGTAGGACAAGCAAAGTAATCTGCTAAATGTAGAATAAAGCAGTTGGTTTGTGTTCAGTCTTTTTCAAATTCTTTACTTATTATGCAAAGACCCCAAAAGTATCCCCCCCCCATCTCACTCCTGCCCTCCCTGCCTGGCTCCTGTGTACTGCTGGCTCTGCAGTTCAAGGAAGTTCAGTATTAAATGAGAATTGCTCAGGGATATTCTCTTAAGACCCCATTTCTCAAACTGAACTCAACACACCAGAGCTTTTCTTTCCCAGTTTAAGGCAGAAAGTCACATAAGTATAGGAACATGAACTGCTAGTTGGTCTGAATTCTGTTCTATTTACTCATATACACAGCTTCTGGGGCTATTCTAATTATTCCTTTGCTTTTCACTGTTCACTGTCTTTTTGTACAGTTAATTTTTACTATATCCACTATGCTATTAAATCATAACAACTTAAAATCACTATGTCAATAGGACTGTTTGTAGCTCTACTTGCTTGTGAATCAACATTTGGCAATCTGTCTCTCTCAAAACTTTACCTTCTTCAGTACCTAACCAGCACACCTATGTCAACCCCTTGAGCCTGTTAATAATTCTTATTTAAACTATCAACAAGTTTACTATGTCTTAGTAACCCCCTAAGCTGAACACAGTCCCCTCAGTGTGACCACATCAGAGTCATACAGACGGACTATTCCCTCCCTGCTTTAGGATATCTCTGCAGGTAAATTTGTATTGCTTTAACTTTCTTCTATGCAATATTTGGGTTTTGTTTCCAAAACCATCTCTACCTTTCTTTGGGCTTTAAACCATTTGTTACTTTTTCATGCTGAATCATTTGTTCCCAAAGTTGTCTCTTCTCTGGGAGTAGGCAGCTCCAATTATTTACCCCAGATACAGCCACATGTTTTCCAAGCTGAATCTTGCTTCAGATATTTCCAAGTCTTTTGAATCTCTCTGTGGTCTGCTGTTTCTCTGGGCTCCAGACTCTGTGAATCATCATCATTCAGTTCCCTCAGTAACATCCCTGACATGTCGGTTATTCCCCTTTAAAAAGGATTCATTGGATGACACCAGGGAGGATATAAATACCAGCATATCCCGACGCTGTTCTCCGAAAAGGTGCTTGATGCCCTGCTTGTTTCTAAGATGCACTTCAAATTGACTTTTTAGATCCTCCATGGATTTTGCCATTTGAGATTACCAATATAACTCATTGGTCACTTTATCATCCACTTTACCTGCGGGGTAACATTTGCAAGCAGCTCCAGATCAGCAGTATCTAGGCCACTATATGAAAACAGACAGAATTTGAAACGCATATTGTACTTGCAGCACTCATTTAAATATCTGGAAATTAAGCCAGTTTTACCAGCACTAATACCAGATTACACTTCTTTATTGTGTACTGCAAGGGACAGGCAAGGCCAACTGCCAGTGCCCCTTGGCAATACTGCTTTATTTTCCTGCCCAGGAAGGAAGCAGACTGTGCTTAGTTACATATTTCTCTGTCCTGTTTTTGCATTGCCTGTGCTTCAGCAATGCTGTGTCTGAATGCTCCACTGCAGTGTCCTGTCAAAATAAAGTTATCCAAGACTGCGAGAAGCTACAGAAAATCATCCTTTGCCATATGTTTTTAGGCACTAGAGGGATCTGCTCCTCCTAAGGTGATCCAGACTGCTTGTATTGTGTCCCTGAACTCTTCCTGTGGTCAACAGGAAGGTCTGGCCAACGTCCTGAGCAATAATTAGCTCTGTAGAGGGCTTACTGGGCAAGGCCACAGTAATAATAAGTGATTAAGGTTTTCTCCTTGCCAGACTAGGTACCAACTCCATATAAACCAAAAAAGCAGTAAGTATCAAGGATCCAAAGGCTCCAGGAAGACTTGTGTTGAAGCCCATACTGCTAAGGTATCTCTGCCAATAGTACCTGGAACTTAGATATGGTGACATACTCTGTCAAAGGCTATTGCAAGCCCGCATGTGCAGAAGTTTTAACTTTCTACTCAAGGTCTCACTCAATAGAGCCTTTGTATTTAGACTTTATTCACTGGGAGCACTCAATCTTGAGTGTGTGTCATAAAATAGACAGAGCAGCAATTTGTACCAATGGAGCCTAGCATTTCCTGGGGTTGTTGAGGCAGATTTCCATCATGGGCAATGCTTTAAGATAAGCAAATAGGAGGCTAATAAGGTCTTTTCTATAGAATTTCCCATCTTCAGGTGCTTCTTCTTGTCGCCTGTAGGAACTTCAGGCCACATTTGCAAGCCCCCCAGTTCAGCAGTATCTAGGCCACTAAACAAAAGCAGCCTGAATTTGAAAGGCATGATGTGCTTGCAGCACCTGGTCAAACATCTAAAAATTAAGCTAGTTTTATCAAGGTTGTTGTGAATCTTAGCCACTTATTTCAGTTAGGTAAGTTTCCAATCCAATACTCTTAACCTTTCTGTTGCATCCCAGGGAAGAATTTAATGTTTCCAAGCTTCTGCAGGACCTCAGGCTTCCAGTCTGAATCACTGTCTCCGAGGCCAAACATGAACCCCCCAAAGCTCTCAAAGATGGGCTCCTTTGCATGTCCCGTTCATCCATACAGAAGTGTGTGTGGTAGCAGTGTCTGAACATGCTGCTTTTCGCTGAAACACTGATAATTACTTCAAGCTGAGCATTGTCCACTCTTAGCCTTAGTCCTGGATCCAGCAGTCTGCTGGCAGTCTCAAGCTTTCATTCCCATTCTCCCTCCTTATGCATCAGTAAGGGTTTATTATGGAAGAATCTCACCCTCCCAGGCTTTGATCCCATCACAAAATAAATCAATATCTGCTTGACAAAATTAACTAAAAAGCATCAATAAATTGGTGGAAGGGGAGACACTGAACAAAGATCTGCATTCTTGGGGTTTTGTTTTATAATTACAAATTTGCAATTTAAGCTTATGGGCTAAGTATAAAGCTCCTGCAAAGCAAGGCTGCCCTTTTTCCTGCCTTGCCTGCAAGGGGCTGTCAGATCTTCCAGGGCTAGATTTGCTGTCCGGAGCAGTCCTGGCTGCAGCTCTTGGAGGAGCATAGCTTGCTACCCTGAGAGTTGGTGGGCAAATGCATACAGTTCTCTGCTGCTCGCCTTTGGTCCGGGGAGCTGCAGAATTTTTCTCCCCTTATGTAATGATCTGCTGGTGTCTTTGCTTGGAAAACCTCTTCTTCAGCTGAAGGGTGTCCGGAACCCAGTCCTGCCTCTCCTGGGTCAGTGCTCAGGGGGCGGCTGGCGGAGGGAGAGAGGTGCCGGGCAGAAGGGAGCAGCTCACTCCCCTTTCCTCCCCTTGACCCAAAGCTCTCCCGGAGTCACTCGCAGGAGCAGGAAGGCAGCTCCCCCTTTGCGACCTCGGGCTGCAAACGGGGGGAAACGGAGAGGTGTCAGTTTGGGCTGGGAGCTTTGCTTAGGGTGGTGCTTGCGTGTTCCCAGGAGCCACAAGGGCAGGGCTGGGTGCGGCGGGGGGGATGCAGCAGCCGTGGGACCGGGGCGCTGCGGCCGCGGATGATGCCGCTTCGGGAAAGCGGTTGGCGAAGTCTCTTCGGAAGCTCTCTCTTTATGCTTCCGTCCCTTCCTGGCAGCCGGCGTGGAGCAGGAGCACCCGGGGCGTCCACGCTGCTGCGGCCGGGGGAAGGAGGGGCGCGGGAGGGGGGCTAGGGGGACGTTAAAATGCAGCATCATCCTTCCACCCCGGCAAATGCCGTCTGTGTGTGTGTGTGTGTAGGGAGGAAATCGAGCAGCGATGCTTTGCGACGGCGGATGGGGTGGGGGGTTCGCTGCCGGCGATCTCCGCACCGCCCCGAGAAGCGGAGCCGGCAGCGGGGCTGCGCGGAGCGGCGGTGGGCGAGAAGCGGGCACTGCAGAGCCGGCAGAGCTCCGGGTGCAACGCCCGAGCCTCGCTGGAGAAAGGGGGGCACCGGGGCGGGGAGGGGGGGACGATGCTAGTTGGCTGGGGAGGGGGGGAGGGAGGAGAGAGGGGGAGAAAAAAAGAGAAAGAGAAAAAGCAAGGACCCCCCACACCCTCCTCCCTCCTCTGCCCGGTCCCTTCCAGCCGCGGCGCACACACACACACACACCCGCACACACACACCCCATTGATCAATATTTGGCTGTCTTGCTGCAACTTGCTGCAGTCTTTTAAAGGAGTAGTAGGGAGAGAGGGAGAGAGAAAGGGGAACTGACAGGAAGGGGTAAGGAGCTACACATGTCACATGTGCTTTCTAAGACGGCCAGGAGCATCTGCAGGCTGGATCTGGTGGAGGATGCTGCGGCAGGTGATACACAGAGGGCTCCAGTCGTTTTTCTACAAGCTGGGCTTATTCGTGAGCAGGCATCCGGTGTTTTTCCTCACTGTGCCCGCAGTCCTGACCATCATCTTCGGCTTCAGCCTGCTCAACCGCTTCCAGCCTGACACTGACCTGGAGAGCCTGGTAGCCCCCAGCCACAGCCTGGCCAAGATCGAGAGGAGCTTAGCCAGCAGCCTTTTCTCCCTCGATCAATCCAAAAGCCAGCTCTATTCGGACTTGCACACCCCGGGGAGGTATGGCAGGGTGATTCTCCTCTCCAAACCCGGAGGCAATATTTTACACCAGGCTGATGTGATCCTGCAGATCCACCGAGCCGTGCTGGAAATGAAGGTGAACTACAAAGGCTATAATTATACTTTTTCCCATCTGTGTGTGTTGAGAAATCAGGATAAGAAATGCGTGCTGGATGATATTATTTCAGTGCTAGAGGATCTGAGGCAGGCTGCCCTCTCCAATAAGACAACAGCCAGGGTGCAAGTGAGCTATCCCAACACTAAATTAAAGGTATGCTCTTACTGCATGCTTTTGCCAATTAAAGAGACAGCACTTCATTTCTTGTCCTAAACAGCAAAGAGAAATATATCTATCTCTCTATCTCTAAATGTGTATGATCTGGGCTTTCCTCGGGAAGCAGCTGGAACCAGTGCCTTGCTATTGTTCTGTCCGAGGAGGGAGGGAGGGGGGACTCTACGCTAACCATCCAGGAGAAGCAGAGTGGAGAACAGCCTCGGAACCGGGAAAGCTTGCAATGCCTTTAAGGGTTAACACATCTGGGAAAGGGGACAGGAGGTCTGCGTGTGTATGAGAACTGGGGGTTTGATATCACCTTTTCCAGCCTCATTGTCGGGTTGGGATAATTTCTTTTTAATGTGGCCAGAAAAAGCTTTCCTCAAATGAACAGTTAGCTATCTCCTTGCCTCTGCAAGTGCCGTAGGGGTGGCATGAGGCTTGGACCAGGAGCAATTTCAGGTGTCCTGCCTTCTTTTTCTTTACCCGCATGTAAAGAAGGGGAAGGAAGGAGGAATTTTTTTCTCTTGGTATGATAATTAACTCTGCCACTGATGGATGGGCTGGAGTTTTGGGATGGAGCTCATCAGCTAGAGGCTTCCAGTGAAGACAAAACAAGGTAAAAGGTGAAAGAAGTTTCAGCCTTTACAATTAAAAGAATAAATAATTTGGCACAAGTGATCTCAGGAATATTTCTTTGGGACACAAGGACCCATCTGCTTCCCCTTCCATCTGGAGCAATCCAGATCATCAGGAACTAACCTGCTATAAGCAAATAAGGTGCAAAGTTTGCAGGTGGCTGCTAAAAGAAGTTTCTATGAATTACAGTATACCACACACAGGCGGCAGGATTTATTTAACAGAGTGTAACATATTCCTTAGCACACTAGTAACTCATAGATCTGGTCACAGGGAAGAGGATATGGTATTCTTGGAGCAGAGAGGCTTTTCGGGGTCTCCTGTCCCCTTTTTTAACTCAAGAGTTCCTCAGGGATGAGGTAATGCCCTTACAAGCACTGGCCAGATCCTAAAGTGGTTTTTTTTTTTTTACTGTTCATATACCAAGAAAGAAGTAAAGCCATTCCCTGCCCCAAAAGCTAAAGCAGAGATATAAACTGATTTTACAGGTCTTTTTAATTCTGTAAAAGGGCCAGGTGGGACAGATGGAATTTGGTCCCGTTGCTCTAGATGTTACAGTAATTGCTTTGTGCAGAGTTGTGACTGTTTGAGTTGAGTGCATGCCTCAGTGTGTTGAGTTGAAAAGGTGTCTTTGCTGCTGCAGGAAAGTCCTGAGTGCAAGGAGTGCTCAGAAACATGAGTTATTCTGGGTTACATATACCTGAACAAATTGCATCTTTTAACTTGCTCTGAAGACAACCCTGCTGTTGAAGAATTAAGGTGTTTTCTTTATGTTTTGCTTATTTTAAAAGTCAAGATTAAGCCAGTTCAGTGGGCAACACTGATATTCTAGACTAACATCATTATAAATCAGCTTTTTGCAGAAATTGTCATTCTACTCTCTCAATCCAGATTAATTTTCTTGTGTAGACACCCTGTCTGAGTTTCACAAAACTAGGATGGGATCACTTGTAATGTGGGAGTTCTTACCAGGAGCATGCATACAACTCTTCCTTTTTAAAATATAACAGCAAATGAAAAAATAACATGGTCTAGATTCATGATTTATTGGAATAAAAGTGATCAGTAGATAATTCACACAGAGAAAGGTTTTAACAAAGCATTGATATTTAACTGTGCACTGCTGAATACCAGCCTGGCACCTCCAGTTCCCCAAGTAGTTATGTATCATCTTCTGAATGAAGGAATAAATGCATTTAAGTATCTAGGTTTGAAGTTGGACAGAGCAGAGAGCTTTCAACTCACTTCTCGATGAAGGGAGGTAAAGCCACCAAAATCTGAGTGCACTTTAGAAAAAAGTTAACAATTATGACCCATTTTTGCAGCTAGAGAGAGTCCCTGGTGTTCCTGAGGAACATACTTTAACACAGTTTTTCTTTTCTGGTATGGTAAGGACTCTTTTATGGGAACAGGGGCAGCCCTGAACCTGGGCTGGCCTTAAGCTATGTTGTGTCGTAATCTCCTCTGGTCTTAGTTCCAGCTGCTGGGGATAAATTACTGCTTCGTATAGACTCACTAGGTCAACTACTAAGAGTTAGGAAGCTGTGGACAAATGTCTCTTGCTGTCTTTCAAGCCATGGCCAAAATCCTGGATTCATCCAGGCTCCCAGGATATTTACTGACCTACCTCTCTCTGCATCTCTGAGCAAAGGCTGTAGAAACCCAGGCTTGTATTGCTTCTTTTGGGGTATCTAAATGCTTTTAACAAAAAATACCTTGGATGCTGCAGTAAATGGGCTAGAGCACTCTCTGGATGTTCAGCAAAGGGAAACAACTTCTGTGGCTGTAGCTATGAGTATTTCTTTTTACTTGAGTTGTGACATGAAGAAATGTTTGTGGTTAAGCCTTATGGTTATGAAAACAAGAGGGCCAAATCTGCCTTCCCTTATTCAGCATGGGCCGTTCACCAGTCCATGTCCCTGGGAGCTTTCACAGCTATGTTCCATTATAAGCACCCACCAAAGTCTTCCAGGTTGCCTCACTTTCTCAAAGGACAAGTTTGTTGGTTAATAGTGGTAGATTTTGCTCTGCCGTATTCATTTAATAATAACCTCAGATTGAATAAAATTATTCTAAGAACACTATGGTGGGTTTACAAACTGTGAGAGTGTCCCAGATGTGCTTAATTTGCAGCTGACATGGGTCAAGTGTTAACCTCTGCTGGTTTGGGAATCACAATGACAATGCTGAACTGTTCCAGTCCCTCTCCTGCTCCATCTGGAAGCTGCAGAAACATCTTGTAGTTTCTACTTTCCCTCAGGTTTTGTGAGGAACTTTCACTTTGTCCCTCTTCTCATCTCCTGCTGGAAGCCAAATTAGTTGGATTCTTTCAGGTGTGGCTGGCTATGGATGAGCTCTTGCTAGATCTTTCACAGGAACTTCATGAGAGCAGTATGAGCAGGTTTCAGCAAACTGCTCTGGTTTTGAAACAGCTCAAATTGGGCTGCAAAATCTAATGAAACTGCTTAGCTTTTCCTAAGAAAATCTGGTTGTGAAGGGTAATGATTAATCATTACTTACTGTAGTTTTGCAGGAGCTTATAGCCTTGAATACATCTGTCTTCACTTCCCCTCTGTAAGTTAGGGAGTCTTGGTCTCTTCACTCACCAGAGGAGCAGAAAGATGGCAGTTACATCCAGAGTGCAAACTGCAGTGTGGTTTCAGATGCCTGAGATGAGTATAAAATCCACTCTGGCAAAAAAGAGGTCACTGTAGATTAGTTTACCCTTCAGAAAAGCCAGGTGAACCAGGCTGTAGGAAAATACCTGCTCCCACTGCTTTGGGGACTCTGTCTAGCCTTTTCACGGTTACTGCTATGCTACGCTGCAGTCTGCAGCCCAGCCAGAAGAGTGACTTGCCCAAGGTCATGCAGACAGACCGTGGCGGAGAAGGAAAACAAAGCCGGATGTATGAAGTCTTGATGAAGACTTTTGAGGTAGGTTCTGGAGCAGGATTGCTCATGCTTTCTTCAGCCTTGGCCACAGAAACAGTATTCATGTGCTTGGGGTCTGGGCAAGTCTACACTAAGCACAGACCACCAGTTACCAAACTGTGAAACTGCAAGTTTTGGCAAATTCCAGCATCTTTTTTGTCAACTGAGCCTTCCAGGACTGGGCCTGGGCACGACCTGGGAGATAGCACGGGAAAGGGTCCATTGCAGAGTGTATCTACTCCGTTCTGGGAATAACAGTGTGCATTTGCTCGAACATGTTGTACCCTGCCCCCAGGGCTGGAATATGGTCTGAGGCACATGTTATTTATTCATGGAGACAGAATTATTGACTACATGGGAATTACTTCTTGTGTACTATCTGATATGAAGAAGGAGATTGGTTTTTGCCCCTGATTTGCCAATAACCCCAGAAAATTTGTTGTCCTTATAAGGAAAAAGAAAAAAAATCATGACAAAGATTGAAAATGCTTTCTGAGCACAGCCCTTACCCAGAGGGAAAAAAAAAAAAGAGAGCAAAACCATTTTTTTTCAGGTATTTCACCTTTTTACTGTTTCATGCTTATTTGCTTAGTTTGTCTGAGAAAGGATAATAACTTACAATTTATCTTTCTGAGATCAGAACAAATATGACAACTGCTGGTTAAAGGAAGCCTTTGTAAGCAGATTGCTTTTTGTAATACTGCCTTCAATTAATTAAGTATCAGTTATTTACAAATGCTTGTCTAAACAGCAGCCAATAAAACAGACATCTCTATTACCACATTTATGATAAACACAACAGCTGGATATTAAATTCTGTCTTAAGTAGAAAAGTTACTTGCATTCACTTAGCATTTTGAAACCTGGAATTACAGGTATGCTACTGCCCAGATTCTCAGTTTTTCTCACACTAACAGCTATACTTTTAAATGAGTTTTGATCTCTTTTCTTCCATGGAGATTCTTTCCCACCGCTCTAAGATTAATCCCTCCTTAGATGACTGTGAGGGTTGGCCACCCCTATGGAATGGAGAGGATATAAAAACAGAGTCCACCTATATCACAGTAGGCATCTGAGTAACAGAATTACCTGCAAACTAATCACTCCTTCAGTAAAGTTCATTCAAGTATAAGATTACTCCGGCTTCAAGGACCGGATGTTTCCTTGAAAGCAATATGGCTCTGTACCCTTTTGTGGTACCACATGTCCCAATACAGATCTGTGGCTCAGGATCCTGTGAAGTGCTTTGTGGCAAGAAAAAGCTGCTAAATAAAAGCAAAATAATAAACCATGAGCCAGGAGAAGATCAGAGGAGGAAGACTGGAGGCTGCAGATAGTTTTCATCTCAGCCTTTCAGATCAAGACAGACTTGAGCAGGCTGAGCTTGGAGTAGCTGCTCAGTAGCATGAAAGCTAGTGGAAAATATCTGAAGGTGAATAGCTTCTTCTGGCTTACAGGTTGGAAAATTTATTTGGAAAGAAAAAAAAAAAAGAGTAAAAAGAAAAAAGCCCTCTTGCTCTTCCAGCTGTGTTTTTGTACTGTCCTGCAGGACCAGAAAGGGCCTGGAGGGGCTGGTGGAGCTGGTGTCTGTGGCAAATTAGCTGTGACCTTGCTAGATGTCCCTGCAGCTCTTGGGAACATGATCAGACAGCCTGCCTGCTCCATGTGGGCAGAAATGAAGTGTCTCCTTGCATTTTTTAGAAAAATCCTCCACTCTTTCCTCTGCTTAGTATACATTAGGAAAAATCTTTTTCTTATCTTGGATAGACAAAGTGTTAAGATGACCCTCTTGCCTAAAAGGAAGGCTAGACTATAAACCCTGACTGTACCAGGGACACAAAAAACAGATTAACCTCTACCAAGACTAGCTATCCCAACATAAACAAATAACAGAAAGGCGGCAGAAACTCATCAAAGCAAGGGTGGGGTTTAAGGTATTCTTATTACATTGCCATTCTTCAGTTTTGAACTCGGATTTCCTTATTAGTCTCTGCTGTAAATTCTTCCTTCACATGACTGGGCTGTAGACATCAGGTTCCTTGTACATGGGGCTCACTCCTTCCCATCTAGAAGTTGAGAGCAGTGGCCATGTCAAAGACTTCAAAGAAAATATTCTCCACTGGTCTTTCAGATGACCTTGGCCAGCCACTCCACGTCTTTCCTTCCCAGCTCTTACACTTGTTAGTTTTGGAAGCACTTGCAGGGAGACATGGCCTTTTTTACTGTGCCAGGCCTTCTGGAGACCTTGCCATGATGTAACAATAAAGAAACGAAAAGCAAGATGCAGTTGCTAGCCCCTTCAGTTAGTAATGAATCCTCATCACTGTGGGTCTGGGATGTATGTCAACCACTTGCCAAAGGCAGAAAGTCCAGTACCACTTTGCAATTTTCCTGCAATAGCTACTCTTCTGTGGTCAGGAAGAATAAAAAAAAAAACAACTTTATTTCCTTTACTAGATATTCAGTTAGTGTGTGGCAGTGTTTCTGTGCGAGCATCTTCTAATCTCAGCATACTTATGCCTTTTCAAACTCTCTTTGGAGCCCTTCACTGTACTGGCTGTGTGAGCTGTTGGAGTGCTCTGAACTTCTCCCTCTGGATTTACAGGGTAATCTTGCTATCTGTAAAAAAATTAAAACAAATTCAGATACTGCATGATAGCAAGGCAAGAGAATGATGAGCCTTAGAGAAGATATGCCATACTCTCAGACAGAGAAAGATGCTTTTGTGAAAAGAGAGGAGAGAAAAGGAGAGGAGATTCTTAACCGACATTAAATGGTAAAATGTATATTCTGTGGTAGAAGTGGGAGGAACTTTGTAAGGACAAAATTAGATTAATAAATATGGCAAAAATTATGTAATGTACATATAAGCAGTATGCATATTGCATGCATATCTTTCTTAAACAATGATATAGGTGAGGTTGTGCCATTTGAAAATAGTAAGCTAAGAATAAAACCTGCATTAAATCTTTTAAGCCATTAAAACATAAAGTATCCCTATGCAGAGCTCTGCACAATTGTTATTACAGAATTCATGATGAAAAAACCTGCTGATTGGTTTTCCAAGAGGGTGAATTGAGTTGGCAAAATCATGATCTTGCATTTCTAGAGGAAGCTTTTAATTTATACAGCCCTCTGATCTTGCACAGTCCTGTGCAAACAGTGTGACATGCTGTGCATGGCTGAGACTTGAACTGAAAAGCAGCTTCAAATACAGATAAAACAAAGCTTCAATAATATGGGAAAGCAAGTGCTGGGTGTGATGGAAAAGAGAGGGAAAGGCAATGTGAGGCAGAAAAGGAAAGCTGTAAAATCTTTTGTACTTCCGTTGCGCACTGTATTAGCCTTGTGCTCTGTTTTCCTATCTACCAATGTGCAAGATTCCCACGCAGAGAGCAGACAGAAAAGGAAGTTCTTGGTAGTGGGGCTGTGAAGCATCCTACAAAGGAAGCTAGGAGTGACAAGACATCTGAGCATTGCAGAAATGTTAACCAGCAGTGGCACATATCATTGCCAGAGATTTGCTAGGTGTGAATTAGCTTCACTTTTACACTGATTAGGCCATTTGGGAACAGTAGCTTTGGGTGAAGCGCTTGGAGATCTCTGAAGACACTACCAAGTGTGATCTGGTGACAGAGAGAGAAGATTTTCAGCTAAAAAGAATTACAGATTAAAGACAAACTCGGAATAGTTTGTTGAGGGGTAGCTCTCGTAAGGCACATAAATTCTGCTGAAGCACTTTTTAGTCCTTAACCCTGCTCACATGGTGGTGGGTAATCCTTGTGCAATGCTAGTTCTTCATGCCCAGAGGCAGCTTGGAGAGACATTGGGCAGCCCTCCCACGGCCGTGAGTCTACCAGATCAGCTTTTCTCCCTGGTTTTATGTTTTGACACCAAATGTGCCCTCCTCCAACCTACTCTTGGGTCATGAGTTGTGGGACTGGCATGTCACTACCTGGCTAACACAGAAAAGTTTTGGTCTGATAATGACCTATAACTAAGATGGAAAAAGTCATTCAGCACCAGAGGTGTATAGTGTTTCCTGAATATGTATGATGACAAATGCTTTGGTGTCTGCCAGAATAATTCTCTAAAAATACCAATTTCACAAGTCCTAAAACCTGCTTGTCTGAGAAGGCAAAGAACAGTCCTGCCTACATGTTCCATGCCTTTGAAAGCAAAGCACATTGCCGAGGATTTAGGTTCATTGCAGCCCACTTACGTAGGGCACACAGTTAGGATTAAAGATCAAGCTCATAATAGGCCAGCCTGTCACAACTAATTTCCTTATGCAGTTGGTGGGAGACCTGGGAGGTGCCACTGAATGTCTCCACAGGGGATCCTGAACACCTAATTTGTATCCTCCCACAACATATAAGGGACATAAATTGCACCTATAGGACTGGTTCATTGGACACCTAAGAATTCCCAAGTTAGGCACCTAAGCAAGACAGAAAAGTTGGCTGTGTGTAAGACAGGGTTTTGCTTTTCTTAAACCTTGCGCAGTTGTTTCCACCAGCATTATACAAGTGTTGTCTGTCTGATAGGGAGGTGTTATTCTTACCACACACAGAGTATTTTTTCACATGTCAACTGCTTCACCCCTTCGGGGTGCTACGAGTCCAAAGTGGCCATGGAACGTTTTGCTGCTTCTGTGACAAATCACACATTGGCTGTGCTAAGTCATGCACTTACCTATGCTGCATGTAGTGCCAGCCAAAAAAATTTCAGCTGAATATTTTTCGATCAGAAGTTACAGTACTCTTGAAATCAAAAGCATCTGTGAAACAATGTCTACTTTGCCCTTAATTTTGTCTTGGAGGAATAAAAGAGAAGAGCAGCTTCATTTTGGCATGCCCATAACAAAATTATTCTTTTCTTTTTTATTTTTTTATTTGAATGTTTTAATTTTGAATTTATTTGAAATAATATTTCTTACAAAATATTGTTTAAAAATGATTTGCAAAATATTTTGCTCTGACATTACAGTTTAGATTAGAAAATAAAGGAGAAAACCAAAAATTGCTTGAAAAGGAAATGTTTTCCCATATTCAAACTTTGGGGAAGGAGACGTCACTCTGCAAACCACATAGAAATGAAATCATGCTGACAGCTGTGCTTGGCAGGGTCCTGAATGGCTGAGGACACAGCCCAGATGCTGTGGACACAAATGCATTCCCCCACAGGGTACTCTGTCTCTTGTTAATGCCATTTTTCATTGCAGACAATGGGCCAAGCGTTGACGGACCAGGTCATAGTATAGAATCATAGTATCATAGAGTCATAGTATCACAGAGTCATAGTATCATAGAATCATAGTATCATAGAATAGGATTGGAAAGGACATTGAGATCATTTAGTTCCAACTCTCCTCCCATGGGCAGGGACACCTCCCTCTAAAACATGTCACCTAAGGCTCTCTCTAACCTGGCCTTAAACACCTCCATGGATGAAGCATTCACAGCTTTCTTGGGCAACCCATTCCAGTGTATCACAACCCTCACAATAAAGAACTTCTTCCTTATACCTAAACCTAAACTTCCCCTGTTTAAGTTTCAACCCATTACCACTTCTCCTATCACTACAGTCCCTCATGAGTTGTCCCTTTCTGGCATCACTATAGGCCCCCTTCAGATACTGGAAGGCTTCTATGAGGTCTCCATGCAGCCTTCTCTTCTCCAAGCTGAACAGTCCCAACTCTATCATCCTGTCTTCATAGGGCAGGTGCTCCAGTCCCCTAATCATCTTCATGGCCCTCCTTTGGACTTGTTCCAACAGTTCCATGTCCTTTTTTATGTTGAGGACACCAGAACTGCACACAATACTCCAAGTGAGATCTCACAAGAGCAGAGTAGAGGGGCAGGAT
>JASSUY010009594.1:17922-30120 GCA_032466535.1 Forpus xanthops | reverse complement strand
GAGGCACTGGAATGGGTTGCCCAGGGAAGTTGTGAATGCTCCATCGCTGGCGGTGTTCAAGGCCAGGTTGAACAGAGACTTGGGTACCATGGTTTAGTGTGAGGTGTCTCTGCTCATGGCAGGGGGTTGGAACTGAATGATCTTAAGGTTCTTTCCAACCCAAACCATTCTGTGATTCTATGTATGCGTGCTAGGAAGGATGAACTGCCTGTGTTCTCTCTCTTATTCTACCTTTTATCTTGGTTTTGAGTAGGAACATATGATTTGAGTTTTATCTGCTTTGCCTCTGAGATCTGGCCTCACCTAATTCTGGATTGTAATTGAATCCAGGACTGGGTCTACTGTGTTCCATACTAAGGGACACTTCAGTGAGCTGAAGATAGGTAATGGAGTTATGTTATGTTAGAAATCCAACGGAGGTGGGTTTATATTTATCATCACCCTGTAACTAGGACTGACACAAGAAAGATTAAAGCAATAAAACCCAAAATAGAACATCTTCTTGCAGCGTGGTTTTTCTTTAAAGGCCCAAAGTTTTCAACTAGGATTTGCCTTGACAGGATAAAGCACATTTTCAGCCTCAGCTTCTTAATGGGCTACATCTGCTTAATGTAATTTTGCATCTCAACTGTGTGTCTTGTCAGACAGAATCGCAATCAGAGCTGCACTCAGCAGTACTCACTTTTCCCTGGAATCAGATAAACTCAGGCCAATAAATTAGCTTTACTGCTCTCGGTATCGCCCTGTTATCGTTGTGAATGATTTAGTCTGGGCTTCCCAAACTTTCCCATTCTTTCCCAATGAAAGGAATTGAGCTCTCAAAATAAATAAAGATCATGTTTATTTCTTTCTCCTTTTCTTTCTCTTTTGCTTCCCTTTCTTTTTCTTCCACTCTCTCTTGCTCTGTTTTATGCTTGTTTTCTCACTTTCTTTATCTTATTAGGGGCTATACAAAGTAATTCACAGTTACACTTTCAAAAGTGTAGCTTTTTGCTCAAAGAAGCCATTTAATTAGGCAGTTGTGACCTGGTTCTCAGCTGGTGTCAATCAGCAGCAGTGATTTGCACCAGCTCAACATATGAACTCTGGTGTTTGGTAGCAGGTTTTAGAGGTCCTGCCTTGTAAAGTGCATTGGGCTGTGTATTATATTAGCTACAAAAACATTTCGTAAAAATACAGTTGCATTTTATGCCATCTTTTATTCATATTGTTTATATTCCCACATTATCTGCATGATTAAACAAGAGGAAAGATGGACTTGTCATTGCAGAACAGAGCAGGAGCTGGGTGATAATGGTCTAAGCTGCCTCTTACATTATGGTAAGTCACTTGAAGCTGAGGTGCTGAGTATCCCATATGAGGTATTGACAGCATGCAAGCCTTGCTGGAGCCCACGGTGCTTTACAGGGATCTAAGTGGCCTCCAGAGGCATATGGAGCTGTGGTGGATGCAGCCCGCAGGTTGGATACTCAGGGGGGAAGGAGGTGGGGATAGATGTCTACCAACCACGGTGACGGATGGGAAGAGCAGTGCAGCAGGAGGGAGAATAAGAGGAAGCACCTGAGGTGGTTTTTGAAATGTATTTAATTTTCTCAGGAAGGCTGATGGAGCTGTTCCTGCAGCAATCAATATACAGACCTCTGATTAGGGGCACCTGAGAACCATCTACTCATCTCACAGGGTTAGCTAGGC
This sequence comes from Forpus xanthops, assembly GCA_032466535.1. Classification (NCBI taxonomy): domain Eukaryota; kingdom Metazoa; phylum Chordata; class Aves; order Psittaciformes; family Psittacidae; genus Forpus; species Forpus xanthops. The sequence goes on along the minus strand of JASSUY010009594.1, from coordinate 28,428 downwards.
CTGACAGAGGGTTAGGAAAGCAATGAACACCTGAGAGTGGGAATATCCTAAATGTCCTAGCTAATTTGGCCAGAGCTGTCTATCAGAGCTGAGAGCTGTAGGAGAGGTGACAAGTTCTGGTAAGCTGCAGGGACTGCAGTTAGGACACTGATTTGCTAAGGATTTAAGCCTTTTGCAATATTCTTCTTCTGCCTTCATGAATGGCTATATGTCTGTCCTCCACTTCTGCTCTCAGTGGCTATTTGCAGCAAACTTGCAAGGGATTGAGATTGCAAGAACATCCAAGGTGGACTATGTCCTGCCTGTATAGATATGCTTGTCATCGAGCTAGTTCATTCTCGACTCCTTCTATAAGCAGTGATAAGAAATTGACATTAGGGACATGCTTTATCTGTGTGTAAAATAGCCTTAAAGTTCTTTTAAAATATCACACCACCAGGGTAGCTCAGCATCAGTCTATTAAATGATCAATTATACTTGGGATACTTGGAATGTAAAAACCAAACCAACTGTACTCCTTGTACAGCTAAGTAAATTAATTCAGTTATAATAATCCCAAACTCTTGGAGCTGAGCTCCTGTGTCTATTCTGGCTAAATATCCTTTGAAACATGCTAGATCTATGGGCATAATAAGTCAAAGAAAGTCATTTCTCTATGAAACAACAATTAATTTTCCCGCTTTCCTTTGTGCTCAATTATAACCAGGATTTCATGAGTGTGCTTGGGAATGGAAAACTTATAATCCTTTAAATATGGTGTCCCAGCTATGGCTGAACTCTCTCTTTGGACTTTGTCCAAGCTGCTGGGCTTAAATCCCAGCTCTGGAGCTACCAGATGGACCACATTATTCTCACTTGCAGGAACCCCATCAGACAAATTGTTTCGACCAGAAAAGGCCTCCTGCTCATGGAAGGTGCAAGGTGATAATGAGATGTTGTGCTCCTGCTCCTTCCGGTACCCATCTCAGCTTGCATCTTACTTGGTTTGTTAAATCACCTAGGTTAGAGGAATGAGGAAAGGTCTAGTGGAGCTACAGCCTGGTTAGCAGATGAGGCAAGGCCAGAGGACCGCTGGCATCACAGCAGCCTGAGGTGCTTCACAGGGGATCGTCTCAGCCCCGCCAACTTGCATTGCCAAACAGAGAGACGTGTTGGAAATCACACTTCTTTCTTGGACTCAAGCGCCTGTGTACAGCCCCAAGATACCTGCGCCTTTGGCTGTGCTTGACTAGTAAATGAACTAGGTTGGAGCCTGTTGACTAGCTGCCCGTGGCAAGTGGCACAGGAGAACCAGATGGCTTTTATCACCCAAAGAGATGACTTCACCCCTGCTGAGTTTTGTCCACAGTCCTTGCTCTTTGCTAGCATAACCATGTCTGAATGTTGTCTGGACTCACAAGCTGGTGTGGGCTTCAGATATTGTGGGGTGTAAGCTAAGATTTAAGCAACCTGGATAATCACGGAACAGAGCTGGAGCTGTTGTCCTAGCTCTACCTGGTTCTTCAATACAGACACAGCCTTGGAGACGTAAAGCATTTCATAACCCTTTTGTTTCCCTTTCCTGAAATCAGGCATCCTCCCCTTGAGCTGCTATCATAGAATCATAGAATGGTTTGAGTTGGAAAAGAACTTGAAATTATCTAGTTCTAACCTCCTGCCATGGGCAAGAACTGTCACCTTTTCATATCCCAGCAGTCCTGCAGTTCAAAGAAGAGCTAACTCCCTTGTTTATCATGAGCCTGACTCCCAAAGCCTTCATTTGGTGTCCCCTTGTCCTCCTTCTACAAAAAAGGATTCTGTACTAAAAGAATAATCCCTCCTTTTAAATCTCTTAATCTTTCTAAACTTTTATCCCTCCCGGATGTCATTCCAGGACATCCTTTCATTTTCATGTAGCTATCACCCCCATAATCCTTAAGGAAACATAACAGAGATGTAAGTGGGATATCCTGCTACAGCCAGTAGCCAAGTTGGGTTACATCTAGCTTATTTTTCTTGTCCCATTGCCTCCCAGGAGATTTCATACCTAAAGGACAGAGCTTAAACAGTGCCATGGGCCACAAGTTGATGAAGGACCAGGAGAAAGTTATCCACAAGGTATGGACCACATCATCCTCACTAGTGGTATCAGGTCAGGTTTTGATTTAGTTATTTACCTTCTTGCTTAATAAATTGGAGACTGAGGAGGGAGAATGAAAAAGAAATGGAGGATCCTCTACTGGTTCACCTGAGCTACTGCTTTTTCTCCATAGTCATTTACAGGCAGGCAAAGAGGATGGAGGTGCTGGCAAGCCCCAGGCTTCTGCAGCAGGTTGGGAGCAACAACCAGTTTTTTGCCTGCTTGTAGATGAGATGTAGTTGGAAGGGCTGCCCAGCCAAAAGCTCTTCTGGAGCAAAACCAGCATGTATCACCCTGGGATGTAGTAACAGAGGTCACAAAACCTCTTTCTTCCATACCTCCCAATGGGACAGGAGAGCAGAACAGCTAACCTGGAGCAAACTGCTCTTTTTTGCGTTGCTCAGATTTGGCAAAAAAACTCTGTACCCTTATTATACTTGGTCCTCCTCCATAAGATCCCTTTATATACTGCTCAGAGAGAGGAGCACACAATGAGGACCAGAGATTGATCCCCAAATGCTTCAAGAGCGAGTAGCTTCCCTGTTTCCTCAGCTCAGCTAACTTTAGGCATTAGGTGTTCAGTAATAGACTCCAGAGAGGATAATTGCATGGGGTTCACTTAGACCACAGAAATCTGTGCCTCAGATGAAGGTTTTAGCACCATCCCTGAGACTATAAAGTCACGTTCAGGTATCACAAAGTGAGGTCTGCAGGGAAAGCAAAGGCCTCCTTGCCTTGAGAAACTAAGCAGGAGCTGGTGAATCAGGGCACAAGATCTTCATGGTACCACCAACCCTCACCAGTGTCCATTATCATCCATCCTGGTGCACTGGCAGGAGGATGAGGAGCTGAACTCCATAAGCATCTACGGAAATGAAAAGCCAACTGTGTTTTTTTTTTGGCTTGATGTCAAGATGACAAACAGATGGGATCTTTGCATTTCTCCTGGCTTTCTTCCTCCTTGGCAAAGCAGATGTTGTACCCTACTCTAGAGCAGGCTGGAGAAACGTGCCCTCTTCTCCAAGAGCTGACCAAGCTCCCTGCCAGGAGAAGGAAGGTTAAGAGATACAGAGCTCTTCTTGGCCCACCTTACAGCCTGCAGCCCCACTGGCCTGCAAAGAGGGTGCAAAAGAGCATGTACAGGGGCACTGACACCCTCTTCATCATGGCTTTGCATCCGTGGGAAAGGATCTGCAAAGAGAATCAGGAGCGTTGGCTGGCTCAAGGCGAAGTTCCCAGCACAGCTTGTGTGGGGTTGTTTAAAGCATATGTAGTCAATTGTGACCTGGGTGTAGGAATCATTGGGAAGCCTGGGTCCTTTGTGTGCAGGAAAAGGCAGGTAGTGAGTAGGTTTAAGGGTGGGCTGGAAGGCAGAGTGTTGGGAACCATGGAGTAAAGAAAGTGCAACAATCGAGGAAAAGAAGGGAATGAGGTCACTGATTGCTTCTCAAGACTGTATTTTAAAATGTCACCTGATTGGTTTTCAAGCCAGAAAGGTTTCAGGTCCAGTGGGTTTCCAGTAATGATGGTAAAATAAGGAGGAACACTGACAGGAATTTGTAAACTTCGTATTTCTGTCCCAGTTTCTTAAAGTTTCATGAAAAGGACTTTTGTCCTTCCTGGCTTGGAATCAAATCTGGGAGTAAAAACCTGTCTGTGTTCACCAAGAGAAAAGGCTTTTTCTCAGCAAGATTTCCAATACTTGGATTTGTAAAATTGGAAGGGTTTTCTTAGGAAGAAACATTTTTATGTGTCTATGTTTTGCAGGATTTCACGTTCTCACTTGTCTGTGTGGAAACAGCTTTTTCGTAGGCAAAGGATTCCAGCCCCAGGAGGGGAACTGGGACATTTACAGTGAAAATATGATGCTTCCATGTCATACCATTTGAACATAGAATTGCAAAGTGCATGGATGTCTTCCAGCCTATCTGAGCTCTATCAGATGGAGCAGTGCAACCAAGGGTTCTTCTGGGTCTGCTCCTCCCCAGCCACATCTAGTATCAGTGCAACCTACAAGATGTGCAGAAGTGAAGTTCTGGAGCTCCCAGTAAGCCATATAATGATATATATTGATTATATCAGACCATGAGTAATTCACTACAGCCTTTACATCACACCAGAGAGTAGAAGCAACTAGAAAACAGCAGGATGGAAGTAGACATAGATTAAGTAGAAAGCACCCAGTCCCTTACTAGCACTGCAACAGACACTGAGGCTGTGTCTTGACCTACACTGCTTGTTCAATAAGTCATAGCCAAGCTGGGGTTTCTACAATGGTTTCTTTTCAAGAGGAGGAAATACGACTTCATCATGCTAGCAAGAAGCAGAGAAGGAATCATGCATTAAGGTCCCAGGAGCATTCAGGAATCCAAACTGTGTAAAGCCAGAGGCAGGGACAGGATTGCTCGAATAGGGAAAATTGCATAACTCTATCCTGGCAGCTTGATCCAACATTAGTCCTAGAGACTCACCTGCAAACCAAGCTGAATGGCACCAACTTGTGCAGACCCCAAAGCAGAAGGAGTCAGCTCTTACGTACTTAGTGTGGAACGGCTTGCAAGGGATTTGGTGAATCCAGTTTAATTTCCACGTGTCTTGTGATGAAATCTGTATTGAAGTCATTACGATAGCGCGGGCTTTTCCAGATGTGACAGTAAATGTCTGCAGGCACACTTTAACAGTCTGCAAGGGTTAGGAAGACGTTTTATGATCTAGGTGGACGAGGCTGTTTAATGTCTGAGCAAAAAGAAATTAATGGCAAAGAGCTGCCTAACGAGCCTTTTTCTGAGTGATTGCTAGCCAAGGTAATGTGTATTTGGTCATAAACCAGCTGGGACATTTGGGGTGTATTAACCAACTTTTGCATAACATATGCAGGAAGATGCTGAGAAGATAGAACTGGTATGTTATGATGTACTCAACTGTTGAGTTTTATGGTATGAAACACGAGTTTCTTTAACAAAGTGACCCCTGTTACTGGTGTGGACATGGTGTGACATTTTCTGATGATATTTCATCTGTATTCCCCTTTCCCCCCCATCTTCAAGATAAGTGTTTTACTTTCCTATCGGCTTGAGAATCATTCAGCTATGACAATAATGAGAGATAGACACTTACCTCCAAAAAAGTGGGGCCACTTCATTTTAGTAGCAGTAGATCAGTGAGTGTTTTCTCACTGTTTGGGAAGCACTGAGTCTGCTATTTCCATATGAAATTACACATTTTAATAATATGCCTTGTTTAATAATGGTGTGAAAGACCAATAGTGGTCTTCTCATCTGGAGTGACCTTGTACTTGAAGGTGGACAGCGCTGCTGCTGTTGTGTTTCATGGGCAACCATCTAATTTCAGATTGTGTTGTAAATTACAATCTGAAGACCTTAGCACTCCCCATAGGAAGGCCCTTAATAAGTCATAGGGAAACTGTTTTAAATACCCCTGAAATCATTCCTGGGATCTCAGGGGATACCTTCACTGCTAAGAGCAGTGCAGGGTGCAAGCTCAGGTCTTGGAGCACCGGTTGTCCACGCTGCTTTGCCATTAGCTCGCTCCCAAATCCTGCTCTCATGCAGAGGAGAGCCGAGGTGTTTGGACACAAGCCATGCTGTGACACTTGGCCTCAGGACCAAGTGTATCGGCCCTGATCAGCTTTGTTTAGTAGAGTAGGTGTTGCTGATGAGACTGAACCGCTTTTGGCTCCCTTTGCCCTGCTCAGTCCTTCAATACTATCCCGGCAAGCTTTGCACCTTCCAACACCCCCACAAGTCTTCTTGCCACCTCTCAGAGCTCGTAACACCTACCCTCGTTTTTTTGCTGTAAAAACATTATTCTGGCAGGCTGCAGTGCAGCCCACTTAATATTTCAGACACTTTGAACTGACCCCCCCCCCCTTTCCATCCCTCCTCCAATAATTACTATGTACTAGGGCCATGGGGCATCACACAAGACCCAGAGGAGGCTGAAGGCCAAATGGCATGTGCTATGGACCAGGCAGTCTGCTGGCAACCCCGAGCTGTGTGTGGAGATGCAAACCAGGCTGTGAGACTGGACTTCAAGATGGGAGCACAACCCTCTTTGCTTTAGCACTACAGAGGAGATCATTGTGGATTTTGGGGGACCAATGCCCTTAGAAGGCAAGAAAGGCTTTTGCCAGTGTAGACATTGGAGATAGTTTGTGAGATGTACATTCATCTGATTGACTTCCCAGCTCACTTTCATGTGATGAAACTTAGGGCTTAGAGAGATCTTTGCTAAGACATGTGGCAAGACTCAAACCCCAACAGATCTCCATAAATACCCCTGGTGAAGCGCCCCAGCACAAGAGAGTTGTTTAATACGGTTATCAAATCCAAGCTAAGCCATGGCAGCCAAATGTGAGGTCATTCACATCAACTCAGCTTACTGTACAGAAGTGTCCAACTTCTGCTTGCCTTGCATGGAGAATATGCACTGGGATAGTCACTACATCGCAGCCAACATGTGCAATGCCATATGGGCTGCCACAACTGGGTTGTGTGTGTTTGAACCCCGGCATCCAGCTGCTCACAGATGATGGGTTGCAGCTCCGTAAAGGGGTGGCACATGTGGACTGCTCTTTGAGAAAGCAAACCCAGCTTGACTTTAATCCAGAATGCATGGGTTTGACATTCCAGGCGCATCCTGACATTGCTGCAGATGTTAGAGCAAACCTCTAGGTCCCCATGCAGCATGAGCATGCCTATGTTGCTATATATGCAAAACGACCTTGTGCCAAAGCACTTGTGGTCTAAATTTGTTCAATAGCTTGGATGTTATCTATAGGAATATGAGTGCCTTGACTTTGTAGGAAGGAGCGGGTGGGTAGGTAGGTAGATGACCAGTCAACACCTTAGTATAAAATCATAGACACAATCTGGGATCTGCTTAATGAACAAATGACTGACAGATCACCACTGAAAATGCCACCCTGGCTTTGACTTGAGGAATTTGCATCTCTTGACACAACGGCCTTGTTGTTGGCCTGCAAGACTCAGCCTCTGGAGGTGTGAAAGCCAACAGCTCATCTCCCAGCCAGCCTTTTCCTTCGCCCCTGAGAGTAAAAGGACACTGCTACCCCGTTTCTATAGGTGCTGGGGCAAGATTCCTCGAACTTTGTATCTGGCCCACCTCAAAGGAGATAGCTGTCCCCATTATCACTGGGCATCAATGTGCGAACTTGCTCTGGAGCTCCCAGGTCAGGTAGGGCAAACAGGACAGGTTTCCTGACTGAGATACCAGATCCTCTGCAAGGGTGGAAGTGGCATGTGTCAGTCAAAAGGCAGAGAGGCTTGACGCATCTTCAGAGATAATGTGGAAGAGAAAAGGTTTCTATTGCTGTGAGGCTCGAGGAAGAAGCAGCTCCTTCAGCACCCACCTCCCTGCTGACAAAGTGATCGCAGGGGGCAATCCTAGTGTTTATAAGGTGGATATAGGTCTACTTATTGACTCCAGGCAGTGAGGAGATGGTTTTCACCCTTATCAAACCAGGCTGTATTTGAACTAGCATCTGAAACATATCCCAGCAGGCTTACAAGCCCCTGAATGTCTCCTTTCTGTACAGTACTCAGCTCTCAGAGGCTGTGGGTGCTATTACTATAATAAACTTCCATGTTAGCTCTCTATCTGCCAGGTATGTTTCACTTTAGAAATGCCACACGTATTCTCAGCCTTTAGGAATTTCCCCAAATCCTACCTATTCAAAACAGATCCCACAGCTGCTTCCCCTGCAGAAATCCAGCTGTGTCTTCTATTGTGCTTTACAGTGATTATCAGGTTTTCCTCCAGTATAGCCGAGCTGCAGCTTATATGACCTTCTGAAGCACAAAGAGAAAGAAGAAACTAACAGGGCACAGTGTCTCCTGTAGCCATTGTTCTAGCAGGGCCAACAAGCTACTGAAAGGGAAATCCCTGCACAAATTAAGGAAATTCAATGATTTTGTTCATTCCCAGGGGCATTCCCAACAGAACCAGGGCTTATTTCCAAACATATGGCTGCATTCCAGCATCAGCAAAACTTCATTATGCAAATATTGACCAGTGTTGAAGGAAACAGCAACAGAAGACGTTCAAAAGTGACACAAGCTATCGCGCTTGGGCTGTGACGTCTGAAGTCAAACTTGGTGAGCATCATTTCACTGATGAGATGGATATTGCAAGGAGAGGGTAGCACTGGATAGTTTGTGTTTCTTCTTTTTCTTTTCTTATTATTTCATTTTAATTGGGGAAATTTTAGGCCTGGAAATGATGACGGAAACACCAGCAAATGCACAGAATCCTGTTATTGTCCAGGGCTGCACAGGATCCAAACAATAATCCAACACGGAGACCAAAACTAATAAAGACCTACCTGGCAGGAACATGAAGAGGAATGTTATGTGTTATGGACTAGCCCCAGGAATGAAAGCGCTGGGTTAGAAGAATATTGGAAAAAGATGGGAACTCCACCTCCAGTGAAGCTGATGGAAAAGTCCAAAGGAGGCCCTGGAATGATGGGGATGGAGCTCAGTAATGATATACAAGTTGTAAGGCTTGAGGCAAAAGTCAGGGGTCACACAGAAGAGGGTTTAAGTTATGCATTGGTGAGGAGTCTGAATATTTGCAGCTTATATGTGGAGGAGCTAGAGAAGGCATAAGGATACAGCACAACCCCGCAGGCTGTGTAGGTGTGAGTTGGGGCAGCATCTTGCCCTTAGAATGGCTTCATCTGCCTCCACAGCAGAACTGAATTAAACCTTCACAAGCTAGGGAGGAACATTTTCAACAGTCATCTCTGTGCAGAGAGAATTGTCCTTAAGGAAGTAATGATAGAAGAATGACTACATTAGATTTGGCATGGGTGACTCTAGGGTACAGTTCCCTGCAGTGTTCACGGCCAGGTTGGATAGAGCATTGGGAGACATGGTATAGTGAGAGATGTCCCTGACCGTGGCAGGGGGTTGGAACTGGGTGATCTTAAGGTTCTTTCCAACCCAAACCATTCTGTGATTCTATGAATATATCAGACACACATTTCAACCTCAGGAATTCTGACTGAAGCTGAATTTGGCCCTGAGATGAGGGATTCTTTAACTGTTATTCTCTTTTCTGCTGTTTATCTGCTTCTGTTAGACATGCCAACTCTAAGCCATGTTCACAGCTATATATAAGCACCTCCCTATAGTTCTATAGGATATGTTCATTTATTCAAAATAGATCTTTTCTTTTTCCCTTCAAGCTCTCCTCATCAGGTATATTATCAGCAGCACAGACAGTGTGAAATATAGACTTTACACTCCATCCCTGAGCTGGCACATGAATCGGATGCCAAGGACACACATTGCTTCTAGGCATCTAGCCAGAAATTGTTGTCCACATTCCCTCAATACGTCATCTTCCATATCTGAACCATGCCAAATGAACTGTCCTCTTGTGCTGCCCATCTCCTTTCATCAACTACAGAGACAGAGTAGTTGCACCACACAGAATGCTAATTTGTTGTGACAATTAGCAAACTGACCCAAAAGTTCACAGAGGGCACGAGCTTTCCATGACCCCCTTACTTGCTATGTGTGCATAGGGAGTGTTAAGCGAGTCCTTGTTCAACCATGTGATGCTACCTTGATCTACATACGATCTTGCTCTTCAGGTTTGACATCTGGCAGTGTTTTCAAGGCATGATGTTAATTAGAACCTTTGAGAGTGTTGCAGGTCTTTCAAAAGCAGCCTGTATCTTGTGGTTTAACTCCAACCAGCAGCTAACCTCTACACATCCACTTGCTCACTCCCTCCCCCAATGGGATGGGGAAGAGAAATGGAGGAGTAAAGGTGAGAAAACTCATGGATTGAAGCAAAGACAGCTTAATCACTAAAGAAAAGGCTGTGCATGCGAGCAAAAACAAAACAAGGAGTTAATTCAGCACTTCTCATTGCAGGCAGGTGTTAACCATCTCCAGGACAGCATCTGCTCATGCATAACAGCAATTTGAGAAGGCAAACACCATCACTCCAAATGCCATAGGATCATAGAATCCCAGACTGGTTTGGGTTGGAAAGGACCATCAAGCTTTTCCAATTCCAATCTCTTGCCACAGTCAGGGACACCTTCCAATAGAGCAGGTTGCTTCAAGTCCCTCTCTCCAGCCTGGGCCCCCTGTTCTCATTCTGGTGCTTCTGCAACTTGCAATGCTGCAGAGCTGGTGAGGGGAGACAGCATGCCAGCCCCTGTCCCCATGGCTCTCTCTTCCCTTCCCTGTTATGTTTATTAAGGTGTTGGAGGTTGATCTGGCTCTGAGAAGGACTCTGTGTAACCTGACGTGGTGTCATGGGTTCAGCAGCAGCAGTCATTTTTCTTTAAGCAGTAGCTGGTGTAGCACTGTGTTTTGGATTTTCGG
>JASSUY010009594.1:0-17822 GCA_032466535.1 Forpus xanthops | reverse complement strand
TCAACCTGTGGGAGTTGCATTCTTTTGATTCTCCTTCCCATTTCCCCGGGACTGGGGAAGAAAGAGGGGGGGGTGAGCAGAACTGTTTGAGGGGCCTCAAACCATGACACGTGGTCTCAGCATTTTACTTTATATTTGATGACAGACAGGCATTGAACAAAACACATTGAGGGACACCTTCTGAAAATAGGTTGCGGTGGGAGGGGGGCAAATCTGCAAGCATACTCCCAGGAAGATGAGATTTAGAGGAGGAAAGGTAGAGGTATAGGGATTACTTCTTCCTATGTACCAGGCACAAAGTTGTCCAGTGAGCTTTAGCAGTAAGAATCACACACGCACATACACAGAGAAAAAGATGCAGAGGAGTCTAGACTTCTTAAAGCCTTTTCCTTGCTGGCTCTGTCTGGCAGAGCCTGAGTTTTAAAATACCAATGCCTTTTCATGTCATTCTCGGCTTTAATTTATTCTTTTTTTTTTTTTTGAATCAATAAATATCCCTCCACTCCTCCATCTGGAGGATTCCTCCTTCATCCCACCACTGCCAAGCTGATCAGAGCCACCTATGCAATGCCATTTGATCCAGAACATATTTCAATCTTGGCCCGTTCTCAACCTCATAAATTCCTGACATGATTCGGGAGGCGTTCCTGTTGGAAATAGCTCTGTGCTCCACTGTCGTATTTATAGATTGCTGCTGCCTCTGATCTGAGGCCAAACATTAGGAATAACTGCAGCAGGAAGCAGGACAGAGCTCGACATATTGTTTGTCTGGATTGCTTTAATTTCAGGATCATGGAATACCCCCATTTATTGATGTTAAGAGAGGAGGAAAAAGAAAAAAAAGAGGAAAATAAAAGCATTGTTCAGGAATTTTCTATTTTAATATTTTCCCTTTTTATTGCTTTTATTAGCGGCAAAGAGGGAATCGTTACGCTTCTGCTGAGGACAGGGAGGTGAATTAGATGTTGGTGACTTATTAATTCAGGAATCCTGTCCCTGCAGATTAGAGCAGAGGTTCCCAATTCTTTACTCCCTGCTTGTTGAAACAAAGCCAGGCAATGTGCACGGCTATGCGTACGTGTATGTGTGCCTGCCTGTGAATGACATGCGTGCATGACAGTGCGGAGCTGTAGACAGGCCCCCAGAAAACTCGTCCATGCACCCCTGAGCATCACAGAAGCACCAAGCACTGGTGAGGGCTGAAGCTGCTCATGGACAAGGTGCTAGCGCTGTCAGTTTGGAAGGAGCCACACATGCAGCTAGGAGATGGCCTGTACTCAAGGCATGAAGTCCTTGGCCATGGGCTCAGGGCTGAGTAGGAAAGCGCAGGATGGGGATGCCAGGAGCCTTCAGACACTGTATCTGAACTGAGGAGGCTGTGTTTGGAAGCGAGAGACAAATGCACACGCTGGGAGCATGTTGAAGCCGACAGGAGAAGGTTTTTCACTTCAGTAGGCTTTGGATGACACTGGAGATGCAGCTGAGAGGGAGGAAGGTGAAAAGGACAGAGCAAAGTCTCCCCTGTACAAGGGTGTCAGGCAGTCTATGGGGGGAACAATGGTGTGCCTGGCTTTCAGAAACACCATCATAAATGTCTCCCGCTGTTGTCTGACCATCAGCTAACTGTGAGGGGTTTTGGGACACTACTGAATCTGAGAGTGAGCTGATGAAGTGGGATCTCACTGTAGAGAGGCATTGGGTTGTCTTCTTCCACTGCCATACTTTCTTGGTACCATTACTCTTATACAATGTGGATTTATACTGCCCCAATCCTACTGCCTTCAGAGAGAGCAATTAAAGACTTGTTTAAGTATCTATTGCTTTGATAAAATCATAGAATCATAGAATCACAGAATGGTTTGGGTTGCAAAGGACCTCAATATCATCCAGTTGCAACCCCTCCTTAGAGTCCTTCTTAGGCGCATGGTGAACTATGTTCCGGAGTAAGCATCCTGAATTTGTGCTATTGCCTCTTGAGAAGGAAACCTAAGTGTGATTTCATTGCTGGGTAATAGATCTCTTCTGCCAAATCCTGGGCTGCGTTGGTTCAAGCCTACCCCTGTTGCTGGTTACCAAGAGCTCTGTTAATTGAGCATAGATGCAGAGTAAGAACTGCTGTAAGTTCAGAGGAGAAAACCATCCACGCTTCCAGCAAAAGCTACAATCATATTAGCTTAACACAAGGGAATAATAAAGGGCTCTACTCAGAGAAGAAAACAGTAAGAGCCAAGAGCAGGGAGCTGAAGCCAAAAAAACCATTGGTTATGAGCAAGTGAGCCTTGTAAATTGAAGGGGGAGGTTGACAGCCTGGGGCGAGCTATCAAGGAATGGTTAAAGGGTTGGCCAATTGCTAGGGTGCCTTTAGGAAAAGATACTTTAAACAAACCCAGGTCATTGGGCTCAGTCCAGCCTGGAGGTGAAAGCGTTTGTGCTGTGCTATGTGGGAGATCATATAAGGGGTTCGATGGTTTCTGCCACCCTCAATGTCGCTGAATAGAGGAGCGCCAGGAATCACCTGTGGACTTCTTAAGCTGATAGAGAAAATGGAAATGAAGCCATTTCACATTGCTTCTTGGATTGTCAATGCTATTGTGCATTTGCATTTTGTCCACAGCAACCTGAGAAATAGTTCATACACAATCTTGCAGTGGTGGAGAAGAGGTAAGGAATAATCTGTGCTGTGTGTCTGGCTTGGTAGGGGCAGAAAGCAATTGCCTTGACTCACTGCTATGTTAAAGCTCCTTTAGCATCATAGAATCATAGAATGGTTTCTGTTTGAAGGGACCTTAAAGCTCATTCAGATCCAACCCCTTTGACCTGGCAGGGACACCTTTCACTTGAGCAGCTTGCTCCAAGCCCTGTGTCCAACCTGGCCTTCAACACTGCCACGGATGGGGCAGCCACAGCTTCTCTGGGCACCCTGTGCCAGAGCCTCAGCAGTCTCACAGGGAACAGCTTCTGCCTAAGAGCTCATCTCAGTCTCCTCTGTTTAAGTTTGAGCCCATTGCCTTTCTGGTATCACTACAGTCCCTGATGAAGAGTCCTTCTCCAGAATCCTTGTAGCCCCCTTCAGTCATTGGAAGCTGCTCTGAGGTCTCCATGCAGCTTCTCTTCTCCAGCCTGAACAGCCCCAGTGTTCTCAGCCTGTCTGCATACAGGAGGTGCTCCAGCCTCTGATCATCCTCATGGCCTCCTCTGCACTTGCTTCAACAGCTCCATGTCCTTCTTATGTTGAGAACGCCAGAACTGTGCACAGTACTCCAAGAGTATCCTCCATTACCTTTCTAAGGCAGAGACCAGCACTGACAACCCATTTGATGTTAAGTCTACTCCCTCAGTTAAAACTGCCAGCAGCTAAAGGAGGATGGAAAATAAATGCCTGGAACAAAATGAGTGAATAACCAAAATAGGTCTTGCTGTATTTAGTCTCGATCATTCTTTCCTGAGCTCCTGCATCTTCTTCGAGGTAAGAGAGAATCCTACCCAGTGCAGCCTTTCCTACATTATTATATGGGAGAAACAAATAGCCATGCAATAAGAAGTGCAGATGAAAGGGTGGAAAAAAAGAATGGAATAATTCTGCCTTTCATCCAGGAAGCTGAGACAGCAAAATCTTTAAAGGAAATAAAGCAATACTTTTGAGTCTAACTATATCTCTGCCATTCCAGTAGCACCTTCCCATGGAGCTGACCACCTCAACCCATAACTGTGTCTGGCAATGATGTTACCCTGGAGTCTTTGCCACAATTAAGCCACAGCAACCTCCCTTTAGGAAAAGAACCAGCCTTGAGAAACTTAACAAGCTCAGCATTGCCTTGAAGCTTTTAAGTGACTCCCAATGTGCTCAGTCTCCCTTGAAACCTATGCTAGTAAAAAATATTCCTTTTATTTGAATATAAGGATAATGGAAAGAGGGAGAACATAAAATAGATGGTGAGGAAGACTGGGACAGATGCCAGAAGATCTGATGCTAATCAGATCCAGATAATGTCCACATCCAATATTGCCTTCCCTGGGGATGGTACCCAGGATGCAGTGCCAGAAGGATGTCAGTGCTGAGACTCCAGCACTTTGCCTGCACCACCAGGGAAGGGGAATCTGCAAATATTTAGTCTGCCAGGAAGACTGTTCCAATCACTGGATGTGAGATCAAGGCTTAAATGAAGCTGAAACATATAAGGGTTTGGACAGGGCTTATCCAAGTCACACAAGGGTCGTCACTTACTCAAAACTATTAGTATCTGACAAGCATGCACATCTCTAGGCACTTAAACCAGAAGCTGCTTAATTTACACTAGCAGTCATGGGACGGATCCCATTTAATGTGAATTCCTGCATCCCCAGAAAGACGAGCTTGGGCATATTTCATTGCTTCTCATCCCCTGGAAATCTGTTTATTCATAAATAGGACCCCACCATCACTATCTGAAACAGGGGAAGGAGCCTTAGTCACAGAAGACAGGGTGTCATCACTCAGCTGTGTTATTGCTAGCTTCACCCTGGCCCTTGGTCCTAATATGGTTGCAGGTAATGCTTGCACCAAGAGCTGTGGACAAGTAAGGACTTGTTTGGAAATGAAGGGACAGGGATTGCAAAGCCCCACATGAACATTCAAGTAAAGAGAGTCATGCCAGCAGATGCACAACGCCAGCACCATGTCGATTGTGGGACAGGTCCTGTTCTCACCCTCCTTCCTTTTTCCACACTGCAGTTATGGGTTTTCTTCAGATAAGAGCAGGAAAATCTCTCAGGTCAGGACAAGAAACAACAAAGAGCCTGAGAGTAACCGAGAGGGTGGAATTAAAGGGACATCATTTTACTCAAAATCACTGCATGACTAACACGTGGGAAACAGTTTTGGTCCTTGTTCCACTGAAGTCAAACCAGGTTTTGCAGCTGCATCTGCTGCATGACTTCATCAGTGCTTGCTGCCTTTGGGCATATCTGCCTGTCTGAAGCAAGAAGGGTGTTTTCAGAAAGCTTTTAGGTTCAGAGTTGCTGAATTATGTGGCTTCAGTTGCATGAAACAGGGACGAACTGGTGACACGAAAATGCTGCTGGTTTAGTGTGCATCAAGTTTTGGAGGTTGAAACTTCCACTTTGCACCTCGTGAAAGTCAAAGCGTCTCAAGTGAACATGTAAAATCCTAACTCTGAGGTTTTTCATCCCTTTGCCCCTTCACTTCCTGGTAGAGTATTCACGGTCCTATGGAGCAAGATATACCAGACACATCCTTCATTAATGGAGCCCATCCCAGCCTTGCAGTCCTCATGCTGAGGAACAGCAGGAGATTCTTCAGGCCTCCTCACCACACAGGGGCTGGGTATTTGTGAAAATGAGATGTCTTGGAGGGAAACTTGCATCCGAATTCCTCAACAAGTGAGCCCCAAATGTGTTTTACTTTACTCTTTATCACACAAAGCCAGGCCTGATGGTTTTGATACCCTTTCTGGTCCATCAGTCTGACAGATTGGAAGGGAAAAGGATCGTTTTCCAATTCCATGAGAGCTTTTGGTGCTTTGCAGATGATCCCTTTCATGATACACCCCGTCCTCTGATTGGATAAGGAAATAATGTTTAAATATAAAGGCTGTGATTGACAGGCAGACAGATGCATTTTCTAGTAATAAAAGCCAGACAGATAGTTGGACTGTTTCTCTACACCAACCTCCAAAAACCTGCACTTGGCATAAGGAAACTCAGGGAAGGAATCTGTCAAATCTCTTCAATCTTAAAACAGCAGCAAGAAATTACTCCCAGCCCTTACATTTTCCCTCTGCTTTTGTGCCATAACCTCCTTCACTTACCCTCCAGCAAATCTGCTGTACCAGATGACAGAGTTCAAGCATAAACAAGGGGTTTCAAGGCTCAAACCTGATTCCTTCCTTTCCCATTGCTGTCCTACCCTATTGACAGTTTCCCACAATTAGGGGTCCCTCCGTTCCCAAAACTGCTTTAAGTATAAGCATGCTATCATGTTACCTTCCCTTGGGCAGATGCTACCTTTGGTAAAGTCCTCTTTTCCATGTGCTTTTTCTTTTCCTTTTCTTTTTTTCTCGAAGAGGAAAATCGCAAATGCAAGTTGTAATAGAAATAAATCTCTGTCCATGTTTCACATTCCACCATGCCCCTTTAATGTATCTGTTTATATATATAATATACCTGTTATGCACCATTTATGCACCATTTATGCATCATTTCACAACACCTTCTGGAGGAAGATCAGCCAAATATTTATTGGTTTTGCAGAATTCCAAGACTAAATGTTGTGTTCAGACAGGTTTATCTGTGTCATCTTGGTCTATAGCTTAGCAATGGAATATATAGGTAATGTAGGGCCTACAGCTGGCCCACAGAGTAAGAAAAGACAGACATAAGGTCTATCAGTGGCTATACCAAAGATGTTGGTCATTGATACAAAGACCTTGAGTATTTTCTAACTCTCAGGTATGTTACACAATGAACTGAGGCTGACCTTTGTTTTTTAGAGCAGGAAACTCTCCACAATGTAGTTCTTCTTGGGGGTATGTGATATTTTGCATATATTTCTGTATCTGCTCATGGCCCATGTTCCTTCTCTGTCCCTCCGGTCAAGTCTCAGTGGATCTGTAATCTCTTACATCTGCATCTGTAGCTCGTATGTGCAGCAGGCAAACATAATTGTGAATTCAAAGAACTGTTTTCCCTTATACGCCCTTTACTTCTCGGTACATGGAGCTCTCTTACACATTCATGTTTTGTTCCAAGAAAACAGTCTGGTGCTGGAAAAGACCCCAGAAAGACGTCCTACATGGTCTCCAGCTTATAAGAAAGGTAAGGTCTGGTCTTTGGCTGTCTCCTTTCTCATCTTGTCTTGTTTTCCACTCCTCTTGGCTCTTCCATGCTGTGCAAGTATTTGGACTTCAGTGCTTGAATCGGAGCATCATGCTGGTCTTCAATGAGAGAATTTCTCCCCAAGAGAAAGACTCACCAGGCATTGCCTTTGCTTCTTTCATTATGGTTTTAGCAAATAAAACCTGCTGTTTCAGCTTTGCTGTTTGGTCACGGTCAGAGGGAGACATGCTGGGACAGGATTTCTCTTCCTGGGTAAATCATGCGAAGTTACTGCAAGTCAAAGAAGGTGCCTTCTGAAATGCCTCTTTGCTTTATTACATTTCCTCTGACAGTTCGTCTGCCTCCCCTTGGTCTGAGCTGTTGTCTGTAACGATGAGGTAGTTTGTGTGGTTTGCAATGAAAAAGTCCTTTCCTAGTTTGTTCCAAAACCTGCTGGGGATGCTGTATATTTTCCTTGTCTGTTTGTAGCTTGGCCAGCATTTCCTTGCCTGTCTAACATCTGCTCACCAGACCTCAGATATCCTTGATCGCATTTGGCCAATATGAGGCACCTCTAGCATTCTGGTGCATTCTTGGGAGTACATCTGCTCACAAAAATCTGGTCGCTGTGATTCAGCCGCATTTCTGTCTGAGCCATCTCTCC
The DNA here is from genome assembly GCA_032466535.1 of Forpus xanthops. Classification (NCBI taxonomy): domain Eukaryota; kingdom Metazoa; phylum Chordata; class Aves; order Psittaciformes; family Psittacidae; genus Forpus; species Forpus xanthops. The sequence goes on along the minus strand of JASSUY010009594.1, from coordinate 10,345 downwards.
CATGGGACTACTCATCCCTCTATTTCCAGCTAAGAGTGTCTCTCTGTCTTCTTTTCCATGGCTTTTTGTACATCCTGTTGATGTCTGGTGAGCTTTATGTCTGTTCTGCACTTTTACATAGGCAGGAATTCACTTTTCCTTTGCTCTCAGTTCATGGTAGAGCTCTAAAGAGAACTCTACCAAGTGCAAGCGAGCATGACAGAGCTCAACATGAGGGTTGACACTTCAGGGGTTCAGATATCTGGGGGTTGTTGTAAAGAATTGCTGTCCCCTTTGTCCAAGAATTCACTAAAGAGGCTTTGCTTCCTGACTCCTTCACTCCCAGGTCCCATCATCTTCCTGCCTTTGGCTTCTACCATATAAATCCACTTTGGCCCTCCGTTTCCTCCAACCACTCAGTGCCCATCTCCAACTCATCTGCTTCACCTCCACCTCTTCTGCTTTACCCCCACTCCTCCTCTAGCCTTTTAAAGTGATGATATTTAATCCATAGATATTAAACCTCATTTTACCCAACCTCAGGTAGTCAACTGAGGTCAGGAGCACTCTTGGCTAGCTGCAACTAATGGAGACAGCTTCAAAGGGCATTTCAAATAGCTTATTCCTTGATGTTCAGGACAACTTCATTCACTGTCTCTGGGGCACATTACCTGCTATTTGTAGAAATAGCAGGTGAAGAAACCACCTTCTTTCCAGAAACCAGAAACCCCGTTCTTTCTAATTCTTTCATGCACAGTCCAGAGGAAAACATGAAAGTTCTTCTGAGACTTTTCATTCTGACTCCCACATCTTTCACTGTTATTACAAATTCTGTGTAATTTGGCTGTGGTCTGACCTATTGTTTCTTCAGATTTTTGACCTCTGTCAAAAATGTTTCATTCATGACATTTGCTGTGGTCTGACAGTGATTTTAGAGTACAATTAGAGTTTATTCAGGTCCTCTGGTGAGTTGTGGATGCATCCAGATGAGGGCTGACCATGTAACAGCCATTGCCTACTACAGCTTGTAGAGCAGCAGCTTGTATTTAGCTTTATTTCTTAACCATTGCAATACCAGGCAGCAAGCATCAATCTGCTAAGCAGGGATTTTTGGGAGTCAGGGCTATAATTCAATGTTGTCACGTGATTTCTGACATTTTTTCCTCTTTCCACTAGTTTCCGTTTTGGATTTCCTAGATTTGGATTTCCTTTATGATTTCCTAAATTTGATATTAGGACATTGGCCATAATCTAAATAGAAAACCAGCAATCCCACAAATTGATATCATCCTATTTTATTCTTTCTGCCTCAAACACAGACCTATCTCATGAAACACTTCCCTCAAGCAGAGCTGCTTTCATACCCAGATGTTGTCTGAGCATCAGTGTGCTGCAATGGTCCCACAGGGAAGAACACATGCCATAACCCTCCAAAAGTAATTTTCCTTGTCTGGCCTTCCCATATCCTGACATCACTTCTCCCCTATGCACAGCAGGGATTGCTCCTGAGGCCTGGGACTGTATTGGGGAGGTTGGAAATACCCCACAAGAGATTTCCAAGGGACCAGAGCTGGGTTTCGGTTGGAAAGACAGTCTACAGATTTCCTTGTAGCTCTTTGGAGGTGATGAGGAAATGCAATTGCACCCCTCTGTCTAGCCACAGGCCCTGAGATGGAGTGGGTTGCTGAAATGGACTCCAGAGACCTCAGCTTATTGCTTGATCTAAGGCAGAAACAAAAGATGAGAGCAAGCAAATCTCTTCCTCCCTCTTCTCCCCCTCTCTGATAGCATGTCTTTTCCATTTAGAGATTCTCTCTCTCTATGTGTATCCACAGTGCACTGGGGGCTCATACTCTCCACTTCCAAACACTGCTTAAATACAAAGGAAATTAGAGGAACCACTACCTGGTGCCTGGGGCTAAGCTTGCGTTCCTCATCACCTTCAAAGGGCTGATCGACAGCTTGCATTGGGGTCGAATCCCTTTTTCTCATTCTTTGCAATACCTCTTTTTATGGGATCATACTTTATTGCCTTCTTTCCAAGTGTTTCATTACAAACTCCATTAATGAACCACTAGGGGTAGCCAAATGTGTTTGGTTGCATACAGGACCTCGAGAGAGGATTATGGAGCACATTCACCACAAAAAAGCCTCAGCTTGCTTGCAAACAAGGCAGCCTAATTAATCCTGCTTCCTGCTCCAACAGATGAGCCCTCAAGACAGAAACATCCCTGAACTCAGGGCTTTGGGGAGACCTGGAAGGACATCAAATGCTCCAGAGCTGAGAATGTGATGCAGGAGCCTGACCCCATCCAGACTCAAGTCCAATAAGATAAACAAATGATGCTTGCCACATGGCTGTCACACATCCCAGCACTGAGGCCACCAGCCTCCCACTGGGGCTATAAAACACCCACTGGAGGATACTGGGAATGAGAAACCTCTCCCTAAGGTTTGAATGAAAAGGCTGGGAGAACGAATTACAGAAATGGCTGATGTGGCCATATCTCTTGACAACTTTATCTCTTGTGAGGTGGTAACTTAGGAGGAGAAGACAATTTTGTATAGGCCGTTGTCTTCCATCTTCACCTTGCTTCAGGCTCTCCTCCCTGTGCTATTTATGTACAGCCATTAAGTGCTGTTAACGACACTGTGCAATAAGGAAACAGCACTGCTGTAACATTGATGGGGAAACTACATAAACTTAATGACTTCCTAAGGTCACAAGGCAGCCTGTACTTCAGGCATGGGACGTACCAAGTCCTTCTGCATACCACTTCAGTGCCTTGGTGGGCTTTTCCTTCCCATGCTTCACTGCATGGATGAAACCCAAGGGAGTTAAATGAAGAAAGCATGACCCTGCTCTGCTGGAAAACCAGACAGAAGGCAAATGGCTGTGATGGTTTGGGTCCCAGTGGACTTGCATCTGCTTGCTATTAGGCTGACGATGACCTGTGGGTTATCTTCACCCAGCCTCAGCTGGAGTTGTAGGTATTGCACATAGGATGAGTTGAGTTGCTTCAGCATGAGTTTGACTTATGCAGTCTGGAATTAGAAGCTTTTCAGTGACAACATGGGTAAAACACAATCTCTTGCTAGAAACTGCTAAACACTGCCCCTTATGCAGCTCTAACACTTCTCTGATATTTCAATAAGACCTGCCAATACTCACCTTGCAGACAGGCACAATGACAAATGAGTCCGCTCCTTTTCTTGAGACCTGGAAAATTATGAGGGAACAAGTCCTTAGTAGAGGAAAGACATGGAGCTGTTTGGAGTAAGTCCAGAGGAGGCCATGGAGATGCTGCTCAGGCTGGAGCAGCTCTGCTCTGGAGCCAGGCTGAGAGAGCTGGGCTGGGGCAGCCTGGAGAAGAGAAGGCTCCTGAAGGGGAGACCTTAGAGCAGCTCCAGTGCCTAAAGGGGTACAGGAAAGATGGAGAGGGCTTTGGACAAGGGATGGAGGGACAGACCAAGGGAATGGCTTTAACTGCCAAAGGGGAGACTGAGATGAGCTCTTAGAAGCTGTTCTGTGTGCGGGTGCTGAGGCGCTGGCACAGGGTGCCCAGAGAAGCTGTGACTGCCCCATTCGTGGCAGTGCTGAAGGCCAGGTTGGACAGAGTGCTTGGAGCAAGCTGCTCTAGTGGAAGGTGACTCTGCCCACGGCAGGGTTGGAGCTGTAGGAGGTTTAAGGTCCCTTCCAACACAAACCATTCTGTGAGTCCATAACTTTAAGTCCTGCACTGGATAATACTCACCTCTTGAATAGGGCTCTTGAAGGGAGTGTCAAACACAATCAAGCTGTGAGAGGTAGTATTTAAAATTGGTAGAAAACCCAAGGGAGCAAACTGGCATAACTTGCCCCCAAAAGCCATCCCAGATCTAGTAGAGTTCTTGGTACATGGTACTGAAAAAGGGGAGGGGAGTGATTGATAAAGAAGGAGTAGAATTTAATTAAACTTTTATGAAGTTCATCACTAGAGACTCTTATGGAAACGATACAGCCATGATGGGTGAGTGATAGCTCTGTTAAGGAATGGGCCCATGTGAGAGACTGAAAACTAGGATTAGGAAAGAAAGATCAATTTTAAACCCTCTGCTGAGGTTCCTTGGGGCTGATACTGAGTGATAAATGATCTGGAAAAGAAGGAAGAGGCAAGTAATAAATGGTAGATGATTGTCAAATACTTCTGGGATTCTCTAGAAGAGAATGGAAAGAACTCAAGAAGAAGTTTCCAGAGGTCTTTCTCAGGTCAATGTAGTCATCCTACCTGCATTTAGCCTGAAATTGGTGAAGAAATTTGCTTTCTTTAAAGCCATTTTCAGACTCTGGAGGTGCCCAAAGAGCTGTCTGTCCTCCCCACTTTAAAACAAGACTTTGACACCAAAAACTTATATAATACGTTTGATCATTTTTTCACCTAAATTCTTAGTTTTGAGCCATTATGGTTGTCCTGAAGTTCTTTTCTTAGTATCCACAAGGATAATAAGCTTTGGAAAAATATGACTTGATGCTCTCAGAATTAGATGTCCCTGGAAAAGGGGTAATAATGTCACCTGGAGTCATTGTTGAACGTGGCCACGGTGGATTCACTACATTGCTTTAGCAGCACAGCACACTGTGCATTGAACAGTTTAACATCAGGCCATGCACAGAACACACATACTTTACACTTAGAAGTGTGTAATTCCTCCACAAACACATGCTGTTGATCAGCCCAGCAAGGGAACGCCTCCCCTTGGTTTAGCTGACCCATGGAAACAAGAGGAGTACAGCTTGCCTTTCTGAATCGTTGTCATTTACCTCTTGACACGACACCTTTCTCTGCTCTCAGCCCCTGGCTATATGAGATGTGGTTTGCATCCAGGTCTAAATCCAAACCCCTCCAAGGTGTGTGAGAGTTCAGATTTCAGCCAGTGCCTATGTCAAACATGAACCCTTTTTAATAAAGCAGGAATCTCCAGATGCACCCAAACAGATGAAAACCATCAGCAAGGATAGTGCCATTTCATCTCTTCTGGAGGAACCTTTAGGCTCCCCCTTACTTTCCATCTCCCCGGTCTCCACCTTGCCATCTGTTATCCCACATAACTGGATCATTGCTTTGTATCTTGCTCATGCCCTTCACCTGACACAGCCAATTCCCCCTTTCCAATAAAGGCAGAAACACAGAAGATGTGCTGTGTGCACTCGTTCTGTTTCCAGCCCATCTCATGCTGGGGGCCCCGTGTAAACCACGCTATCAATCTGGCGGTCTCTGATGATGGAGCCCACATGGGAACCTTAGATAATGGATTACAGTGGAGGACATATATTCCTAAATGTGTTTAAGATGTCTGGCAGGTTCTTAGGAAGCAAAGGAGGGGAGGGGAAAAGCAATTTGAGGGGAGAGAAATGTACCCCAAATCAGTGCGACGCTTTTGGAAAGGGGATGAGGGAAGTCCATCATGCTGTACTGCTTCATCCATCCCAACACAGGAGGTGAATGGGGAAAAGCAGAACTCCCATAGCTGAGGGCAAGGAGGCAAACAAGTAATATGGTAAACATTGCACATGGTTTAAATTATCATTGGTAATAAAACCATTCATCATCGGCCTCCATGCTGAAGATTGAGATAGCTATTGCTTCTAAGGATTCGGTGACTGAAAGAATGAATCATTTGCTGTTCTCTTCCTCTCTTATTTTCTTTGACCTCCATGGCCCTGGCTCAAGGTCTTGCTGCAGAATGACAGGTCAGCTGCTCTAAGCTCAGTATCCCCAAAATTATTGCTTGGGATTCAAAGGTAATCACAGTCATCACTGGTGTGTCTTTCTGCTCGCTGAGACTGGGCCTCCTCTGGCATGAGGACTGAATTATCCCTCTGCCTCAAAGACTAATCACTCAGCATCTGAGCTGAAAGAGGGATTGGGATGTCCTGTGCATGACCCCACCAAGCACTGGTGATCATGGCAGGCCCCAGACAGGCAGCAGGAGGTTGGTACATTATTGAGGTTGCTTCGGTTGACCATATCAAAACTCTGCTTTTTATGGTGTCTTTGTGTATCACATGCAACATGAGGGTTGCTGTGTCTAGGAAGCGATGTGAGCTTCCCTCCCACTTACCTCTGGAGATGGGCACAAGCCTTGCATATTCTATCAGAAGCCTGGAAAATAGGGCAGAGCCTGTACTATCTTCTGCTTTAGATCACAACTCAACCATCATCCATTCAAACCATCACCCTCAGAAGCAGATAGGAACAATCTTGCACATTGCTCCCTCAAAACCATGGATTTTAGGATCCCTTCTCAGTGGCGCTCAGGTTCTTACCTCCCCGACATTCCTTCTATGACTTCTTTTCCAAGCAAAAACCCCTCACCCATAAGCTGCATATTCATTCTCCTTTCCAGTTGGGCGAACCTGTGCCTCTCTCCAGGAAGGTCTGCCCAGAGCAAATCCCTCTGGTGCAACATGAAGTGCATGTGTGGTTCTCCCCAGGTATCAACCCCAAACTGGGTCAGGATGCCTGCTGTAAACTTGATGTATGCTCTCCATCGAGTTTTTGGGAGGGAATAAGATACTTGCCCTACTTGGACTGGTTGGTTGTAGAAATCACTGCAGGCTCCTCACTTCATAAAGTAATTTCTTTCAGTGTTATTGAGCCGTTTGGATAATAACAATAGCATATTTCTCTTCCAGGCATGTTCTGTCTGCAGTGCTCTTTGGGGTTCCCTTACCTCCTTGTCCATATAAGAGGAGCACACCCTGAGCCGTACTACAGAAAGGAAGGTGGAAAATGTGCTATTTGATTGCACCATGTGCTGTGTAGCAGCAATACTGTGTAAAACAGGCTAAAAAGAGGTGCAGACCTAGAGGTATCAGTGACTGTAAGCTGCTTTAACACACATTGAGTTTTGTATTACAGGGTATTTTATTGCAGATGAGGACACCATACAACAGAACCGCTTTTCACATGGAGTGATTTTCTTTCAGATAGCTTCATTTAGTTCTTTCTTTGCATCAGTTTTACGCTGCTGCAGCTTTGCCAAACATGAATATGGTTTAAGCCATCAAGGACTCTTAGCTGCTTTTAGCTGCTTGGAGAGTCACAGCCCTTTTGAGGTCAAGACTGTGCATGTTTCCCCCAGCTGAGAACTTGGCCAAGGCCATTAGAGTGATGTGGTCCTGGGATGAGTGACGTTGGAAAAACGCTCATTGTCTTCCAGGAGGTTACTCCAATGTACAGCTGTGGTACAGCAACAGAGGGTTCAGACCCATAGCAACAACTGGATTTCCACAGGAAATGACAACTTGGAATCTGGAAGAGGATGCACATAGATACACAAGACTACACTGGATGGGGCTTAGAACAACCTGCTCTAGTGGAAGGTGTCTTTTCCTGTGGTAAGGGGTTGGAACTGGACGAGCTTTAAGGTCCCTTTCAATCCAAACCATTCCATGCTAAGTAGCCAATACCAAGAACACCATGTTTTGAAGTGCAGGCTCACCCTTGCAATAAAGTCAAGCTCTGGCTTCAAGAGAATGAGAAAGAGCCCATGGACCACAGACTGATGGAGAAAGAGAAGGATGGGAGGAAAGCAGAGCCTACTGTGATGTCTTCCATTAGCACCAGACTTCTCTAACCCATACCAACCTGGAGATCTGTTCTGTGCTTATCACTTGAGTGCTGGAGCACATAGAGGAATTAAAACCAGGACAATGGCCATAAAGACACCCAGAGGTACAGCTTGGTGGCTGGTCTCTGCCCAGCTCATTACCTCCACCATAAAACCCTTTGCTGCTTCACTGGAGTCAGCGGGTCTCAGATTTACAGACGTCAATGAACAGCTCCTGTTTCAGCCTTTAATTTACTATTGAAACGAGTAAGAAATCAGGTACCTCAACAAGAAGTTGGACACAGCAATGCCTCTGTGGATTTAGCCAGGCGAGTCTGGCCAATAAATATCTGAAATGTCCCATCTCCTGTTGAGAGTCTGCTCACACTTTGCGTCTCCGAGCCCTTGGTAACGCTACTGCCTGCAACAGCAGGGTCTGGATATCAGGGCAAGGAGCATGACCCATAAATCTGCTGTTTAATGAGATACAGAGAGATTATCTGTCCTCTCCCTATGATTTGTGGGTTTGTTGTTATTTCATGTACATTTTCAACCCTGTTGCAATGTCCACCAGGCACAGCAAGCTCTGCAGTAAATTTTATCTAGCGAGGGAAAAGCAAGCAGCAGGGATTGCTTGTTTTCTGTCCATAGCTGTGGGGGTTTCTGGTGGTTGGCGTTTTGCTCTGAAGTCAGGAGCGTGGATTGAAGCACTGTCAGGCTTGTTTGAATGTTAGGAAGTTGCAGTAGGGTTACAATAGGGAGCGTTTTCCTCTTGAATAAATACGACTGAAGCGATGCTCTCAGCCCCCAGGGAGGATTGGTGCTGTATTAGCAGTGTTCTATTTTAGAGCACATACAAAACTGAGATCTTGTTCTCTGATGTTTGCAGTGTCTGTGCCCCTTTTCTTTGGTGACTTTCAGTACCATGAGTGCCCTGGGGAAACTCCAGCTTTGGTATGTACAGGGGACATGAACAGAAAATCTAAAGTGTCAGTGGTAGCTGAGGATGCTCTCACCTTCAGCCTTTGCTTTCTACCTTTCCTTCTCATGGTACCTCTTCCTAATCCTTGCCAGTGCAATGTCAAACCTTTTTTTATCATGCTCTAAGCATGCAGAGATACTCCTGCCTAAGAATCATCCCTGCTTCATGGAGGGTATTTCATCAGAACCATTTGACTTTTGCAGCTATATAGTTTTGCAATAGCTTAGGGCTGAAATCACTCCATTATTTGAGATTAATCCTGGATATATCCTTGTGTCCTTGCTGGTGCTATACCAAAACTGGAGAACCCAGGGTCACTCCAGAGAGCAGGGTGGAGGAATGGGCTCAAATTGCTTTGCAGTCCTCAAGTGTGACCCCTGTGCATCTCTATCTCTCTTCCACATTCTTATCTCCATTGACAGGGTGCATGGACCAGCCCAGCTCACCTCTCTAACTTGCTCTGTTCAGCACAAAATGTTTTACTTTCCCTCTCATTGCCCCTCTTCCCACACAACATTGAAATACAACTCTTGAAAAACTACAGTTTCAAGCCTAAATCTTCCTTAAGCCATGTGGGTTCCCCCATCACCCTCCAGCTGCATTCCTGAGATTTAATTATTCTCCTCTCTCCTTCCTTTTGTATGGAGCGTGTTTGCCAGAGGGTAAAGCAATGGTAGCTTATCACCAGATGATGTTACCTTTCAACATCCCCTGCTCAGGCCTTAGGAAAGAGCTCTCCTCCCATGGCCAGCTGTGACCTTTCTTGTCCCATATGGGATATAGCTGCCAATCCACTACTAGGACGCAAACACGCCAGATGTTGTTGAGATTGAGACATTCTGCTCCAAAGCTACTTTTTATTGCTATTATGAATATATTAGAAACTACCAAAATTTATGGGTTTTGGGGTCAGCCTGCTCCCCAACTTCAGCCTCCTCTCGTCTGATGCTTTTTGGGTGACAAATATCTAGGCTGCATTTGAAGAAGGAGGAGGAAACAAATGAACTAATGAGCAAACAATTTACCAGCTTGTAGGTCAAGTCTGAACGTGTTTTCTTTAGAGTCAACAGCAAAATTCCCATAATCTCCAATGGAGAAGGCTACCTCTGAAAAAATGGAAATGCCTGCAAAAGAACCCAACCCCACTGAATGTATATGGCATCCTGTGTCCCAAGTCCCTGCATTACAGGGATGTCCATTCCTGTTCTAGCTTCTCTGCTGATACACCCTAGTCATCTACTTGCCAGACCTGGAAGTGTGGTTCTTCAGAGCCTCAGCCCACCTCTTCAATGAGTTTCAACCAGTGCGTTATCTCATGTGTGTTGTAGGGAGGAATATTCACTTTGGGATGAGAAGGTAAGTTTTCCATCAGTGTGGTGATTTGTTGCTCCCTTAACAAGGAGTTTCAATATTGCTATGTATGACATGTCATATCATAAACCAGTGTTACACAGGTTCACATCACTTGGGGTAAGGAAGGATTTCTCATTCTACCTTTTATCACATTTACCAGCATCCCACCTGGAGCTTCAAGCATCCAGGGAATAAGGGAAGGGAGAGCAGAAGAACAGACCTGATTGATTCATGGGGATCAGTTAGTGAATATTTACTAATGACATTCACTAAATGTATTCAAGTCTGAAGTCCCCAACACAAGAGGGACATGAAGTTGTTGGAGCACAGCCAGAGGAGGTCTTGGAGATGCTGTGAGGGTTGGAGCAGCTCTGCTCTGGAGCCAGGCTGAGAGAGCTGGGCTGGGGCAGCCTGGAGAAGAGAAGGCTCCTGAAGGGG
>JASSUY010009593.1:35123-52541 GCA_032466535.1 Forpus xanthops | reverse complement strand
AGAGCATGAAACTCAGAAAGTCCTTGGCCAGCCTAAACATTCTAAGCCATAACTATAAACACTGGTGTTATCAGCATGGTTCGCAGGCCCAAAATCAAACACCCAGCGCTGCACCAGTTACTAAGAAAAGGAAAAAATGACTGCTGCTGCTGAACCCATGACAACTTCTATGGGAATCAGTCAGCATAATCAAACCTACAACACTACATAACCCCTACAAAAGAACAATGGATGAAAGCAACTCTACCACATTTAAAATGTGTAAGACAAGCCAGTTACTTCAATTGATCCACACTTACTTGGGATATAATCGATGCCCAAGGGTATAATAAGACATGCACAGCAAAGAACACGTTTACATGCAACAACCAAGAGTTTCTCTGTGCAAATGGATCCACATGGACACTGAATACAGAACTTTTAACAAAATTTCTCCAAATTTCAGTGCACAGGACATTTGTGCATATCCCCAGGCAATCTAAAATATAATTTGACAAGTGAAGGGTACACCAGAATCATTAAATACAGTGTCTAGAAAGGACCCCAAAAAGCCAGTCTTTCCATTCCCTGGTCCAGCACAGGACTAGTCAAATTCTACTTCATTCTTTACATGCATTTTCCCTATACAGATATTAAACACTGCTAATGATCATGTTTCTACCACATCCTCAACAATCCTACTAGAAAGCTCTTTGCGAGGGCTTTTCTAAATTACCCTTATGGCAAATAAATGCCTCTCTCTCTCTTTCTCCATATATATATATGTATATATATTCACTGTAGAAAAATCTATTTATTTTCCTCCTTTTCTATAACTAGATTTCTTTTTCAAGTCTGAGTAAAAATAAGTCAATTAAGCAGTCTCAGTTCCTTAAGCCTAAACCACAAATCATTTATATCACTGATGTCTAATTTCACTATACTCTTATACTTGCACTTAGTCCTTCTTGTTGAGGGAAGGGGGAGGGAGGGGTGAAAGAGAGTGAGACACAGAGAGACAGAGAAAATAAGCGCCACAATCCTGAAGTGCAAATAAAAGGTCAGTAATTACTTCAGGTTTCCTATACAAAAGAATCCCTGTCATGCATTTTGAGGGGAAAAAAAAAAAGAAAATATCTGAAACACTCCAACTACATGACACTGCTTAATCACATGCACTTTATAATTCTATACAATGTGTAAAAGCTGTCAAGAGGAACTTCTACCTTACTTTTTATTCTACGTTGTTTTTACATTTGTGTTTGCTAGTTAGGTTTGGACCTCTGGGGTTGGTTTTTAGTTTGCTTTTTTTTGTTGTTTGGATTTTTGTTTGGTCTTGAAGCTAAGCATTTGCTGAGGTTACTACTTCAGCACATCTGTAGTGTTTCCTAGTTTTGCATCTTCTATGAACTTTTTCATCTACAATCTCAATTCCTGCAATGGAATTGTCAGTGATGAGGCCGCATAGTACAGGACCTAGGACAGATCCATATGCAGAACAAGAGCTACTGCCTCTTTTGTGCTTTCCTGGCCCCCCCCCTTGACAGCTCTTCCCAGAGCACCCCTCCAGGGTGGTCTCAGGCATAGTTTTAAATCCACCTTACAGTAGTCCCAGCTAGAACAGGGGTGGCCAAATTCATAGGTGGAAGGCAACACACCCAAAAATTCCACTTTACTAAAGTAACTTCAGTCCTCTTTTACCTATTTTTCAGTCATGCACTGTTTACCAATTTATGAATACTCCAAGGTAATAATTCTCCCAATAGCTTTGAAATTGCCTCAGTCAATTTTTCCAGCCACTCTGAGGAGGAATTTCATCATACTATGAAAATACATAACTGCTTTCTAGCCTGTTCTTTGTCTGTTCTTGCCTTCATCACAGCACTTGGTTTAACTTATTATAAGGCGGACCTACTTTTTCTATCAGATCTGCATCAGACTTTTCAGCCATGCAGAAAAGCAGGAGGTACTCTCCTGATGAACTACTACAAAGTGCATTTTGATTTTTTTTCCTTATCTTCTGTAAGCAGATAACTATCTGACACATGATCACACAGATGAAGGGCACAGAGGCATTTCAGCTGCCAAGAATCCAAAGTATGTACAATGAGAAACTGCCTCACAACATGCCTCATAAAGCAACTCAAATTAAACTCACATAATCAAAACACTACATACCTTCTACAAAGTTGGCATACACTATGTATCATTTAAGGGTAGGTGCTTTAAGATTACATTTAGAACTGTAAAATCAGAGATATTCAGAAAATGGCTCAATAGTCCAATCTATGCAACTAAACTTTTAATTCTGCCCTTAGCTCATTTGTAGGTTACTCCATCTAACTCCCTTTAACACAAATCTATCAATCAATGTGAAAGTGGTTCAAGTCAAACTGGACACAGCAATGTTTCATGCTTAGAGGCTACCCTAAAACAGAACTTTCCTAAGTCTTTCCTTGCTTTACTTTTTGCTTTTACCTCCCTTTGATGACTAAGTAGCCACAGGTAATCATTCTTTTTACAGCTGAAATATCCAACATGCTTTCAACCACAGGGAGACAGTGTCAGCAGACTGCAAGAATAAAGAAGGAAAATAAACACCACTCTAATAAACTCAATCTCTTCTTGTCCTGATAAACAAAATGTCTGCTTACAGACAATAGTTCCAAAAGCTTTTTAACACCTCATTTCTTGTATCGCCTACAATACTACATAACAAGTTTCCAAAAGGACTTGCCATGATATGATTGACAGGAAACACAATACACAAACTGAAACGTGGCACTCAAATATGTATCACAAATACACAAACTCAGTGTAATGCAAAACTAAGTATTAGTAAGCTTTATAAAATATACATGTATAAAAAGTGTATATTACGCCATACACCCAAAATTTTACCTTACAAATCACAAGTAGAAATAGAAAAAAAAAAAAACAAACAACCAAGAATTTCTGAAGAAATACAGTCATCTAATTCTTTCACTGTAACTTGGCAACAAAATCTACAGAACTCTTCAGAAAAAAAAGACCACCTTTTGCTAATACGGGTTAGTATCTCTGGATTTTAGAGTATCTCTGATAAGGGAACAATTGCTCTGTGAAGCAATTAATGGAAAATACCCCATGAAGCACTGGTGTGACCTTCCTTTCCTCTGTGTACAGCTCTGGTCAGGGTAGGAAAAGTAGCAGCTACTGCTTCTGCCAAAATCACAGCAAAAGTAGCTCAGTTACACGGGAGTTGGCTCACAGACCATATTTTTGCCTGTTGTGATACAGTAGAAATTTGAATATGACATTTGCTGGCAAAACAAAACAAAAACAAACGAACAAAAAAAGTGGAAGACAAGCTGCAGAAGGAGGAAGCTAAGACTTCTGTAGTAATACCCCCAAACTGGGGACTAATTGCCACTACATACCCACACACTACCTCAAGACCTTAAAACAGCTTAAAATGCTCCAAGCAATAAATTACTTACATTTAAATCTCATTACCATGCAGTTTTTCCTACAAAAATGTTAGCACAAACATGTCGTTTAAACTTATTTAAAACTGCAAGTGTTGCTACTCTTCGGCTCCCCTCACATTCCCTTCTACAGAGCTACAGTAGAGGTTCAATGTACGTTTCTGTGAATACATTACAAAAAGGGAGGGCTAAAGAGAATCTCTACCTTTTATTGGTCACATGGGAAAAGACTGTCAAAAGCTAAGGAAAAGGGTGAGGTATTCAATGCCTTCTTTGCCTCAGTCCTTAATAGTAAGACAAGCTACCCTCTAGGTACCCAGCCCCTCTGAGCTGGACCACAGAAAGAATGAAGCCCCCATAATCTGAGAGGAAATGGTCAATTACCTGCTACACCATTTAGACACACACAGGTCTATGGGGCTAGATGAGATCCACCCAAGATACTGAGGGAGACTGGTAGAAGTGCTCACCAAGCCACTTTCAGCCGTTTATCAGCAGTCCTGGCTAACTGAGGAGGTCCCAGGTGACTAGAGGTTAGCAAATCTGATACCCATCTATAAGAAGAGGTGGAAGGAATATCCAGGAAACTCCAGGCCTGTCAGTCTGACCTCAGAAGGTTATGGAGCAAAACACCTTGAGTGCCATCACACAGCACATATCAAGCCTGGTCAGCATGGGTTTACAAAAGGCAGGTCCTGCTTCACTAACATTATCTCCTATGACAAGATGATGCATTTAGTATATGAAGGAAAGGCTGAGGACATTATTTACCTAGACTTCAGTAAAGCCCTTCACACCATTTTCCACGGCATTCTCCTGGAGAAACTGGCTGTTCATGGCTTGTACAGGTGAACTCTTCACTAGGTTAAAAACAGGCTGGAAGGCAGAGCTCAAAGGGCAGTGGTGAGCAGAGCAAAATCCAATTGGTGGCTCGTCATAAGTGGTCCCCCAGGGCTCAGTATTAGGGCCAGTTCAGTATAATAACTTTATCGATGATCTGGGTAACAGGATTGAGTGCACCCTGAGTAAGTAGAAGACTCCATACTTGGCAGGAGTGGCATCAAGACACTGCTTGAGGGTAGGAAGGCTCTGCAAAGGGATCTGGACAGGCTGGTTCAATGGGCCAATGGCAACTGTATGAGATTCAAGAAGGTAAGCCCTGGGTACAGCACTTGGGTCACAACCCCATGCAATGTTGCAAGCTTGAGGAAGAGTGCCTGGAAAGCTGCCTGGCAGAAAAGGACATGGGGTGCTGGTTGACAGCCACTGAACATGAGCCAGCTTTTGCCCAGGCAGCCACTAAGGCCAAGAGCATCCTGGCCTGTATCAGAAATAATGCAGCCAGCAGGACAAAAGCAGTGATTATCCCCTTGTAACCAGCACTGGTGAGGCTGTACCTCAAATATTGTTGTCTTGGTTTCAGTGGTAGCAGTTATTTTTCTCCTTCTTAGTAGCTGATGCAGTCCGTATGGTTTTGACTTTCAGCCTGGGAACAGTGCTGACACCACCGATGGTTTTAGTTGCTGCTCATTAATGTTTAGTGACCCAGGACTTTCTGAGTCTCATGCTCTGCAGGGAAGAGGGGAAGCCAGGAGCAAGCAGAGCAAGCAGGACACCTGACCCAAACTAGCCAAAGAGGGTATTCCATACCACAGCACTTCATGCCCACTATATAAACTGGGGGCAGTTACCCAGTAGGGGTAGATCACTGCTCAGGTCGGGCTGGGTATCAGTCAGCAGGTGGTGAGTGGTATTCTCTTCCCTTATTATTTCCCTTCTCATTATTATTATTGGTGGCAGCAGCAGTGGTTTGTGTTACACCTTAGTTACTGGACTGTTCTTGCCTCAACCCACAGGAGCTGCATTCTTTCGATTCTCCTCTCCATCCCTCTGGGAGAGGGAAGAGGAAGAGGAGGGAGTGAGTGGGCGGTTTCATGGCTCCGAGTTGCTGTCTGCTCTTGAACCATGACAACTGTGCTCAGCTTACTATAAGAAAAACTGAGGTGCTAGAACATGACCAAAGAAGGTAAACAAAGCTGGTGAAGGTTCTGGAGAATAAGCCCTGTGAGGAGTGACTGACGGAACTGGGCTGTTTATGGCTTGGAGAAAAGGAGGCTGAGGAGAGACCTGTCTATGACTAACTGAAAGGAGTCGAGAGGCATCCATCTCTTCTCACAACTAACAAGCTACAGAAAAGGAAATAGCCACAAGTTGTGCTAAGGGAGATGTAGATTTGATATTAGGGAAAATTTCTTCACTGAAAAGGTTGTCAGGCACTGGAAGAAGCTGCCCAGGGAAGTGACTAAGTCCCCATCCCTGGAAGTATTTAAAAGATGTGTAGATGAGGCACTTAAGGTCATGGTTTAGTGGTGGACTTGGCAGTGCTAGATTTACAGTTGGAGTCAATCTTAAAGGTCTTTTACAACCTAAACGATCCCATGATTCTATGTTTCCAGTAAGGAGGATCACATCTTAAAACACACCTCCGCTGCAAGAATTGACTGTTTGGCACTGCATATTTGTTTCCTGTGATGCCTCCTGTTCAAAGACAGACAGATAAACCTCATACAGATCCTTTCTCCTTATGCCCTATTTTTCTAAGAATTACAGAATCATTTAAGTTTGACGGAAGCTCTTCAGGTAATGCTTTTTTGCACTGTGAGGGTGACTGAGCACTGGCACACGTTGCTCAGCAAGGTTCCGGAGTCTCCATCCTTGGTGATATTCAAAGCCATCTGGACATGGTCCTGTGCCACCAGCTCCAGGTGGCTCTCATTGAACAGGAGCAGTGGGCTACTGGGAGTATTTCTACTTTTTATCAAGGGCTACAGATTTCTTTAACTCAGCAGTGAGAATCATTGAAGAAGCTCAGCTCAGTTTGATAGGCAGATCTCAAAATGCCATCAGAGATCACCATAAATTTCCTTCCCAAATAATAAAATCTTGGAATTTTTGATTGTCAACAATGACAATGTTAACCTTAGATGACCTCAACTATTTAAAATTACTGATAACATCTTCATTTAGTAAGCCTAAGATCTGAAGCTTGAGGAACTCATAATTTTAGTAAAGAGGACAACAGCTCAACAGTCATTCTAACAGCCATGTGTATGCCCTCCAAACCACTACCAGCTTATGCACCACCTTCTTTGAATTACTAATCAAGCATTCTGATGTGAATTTTCATCTAGGCCAACATAAAAGGAAAGTCAGGGCACTTGAGCAGTATATCTACAAATGGAAAAAACGTCAAAATACTGCCACCTAAATACACACATCAGGGTAAGGAACATTTTAATCCAATTAAGACAGGCTTAAAATAAAACAAAGGCAGACTAATAGGACACTCATAGCTTCCTTTCTGTAATTATCTGATGTTTATTATTTGCTGCATTGTCACCTATGAAGTTAGATCTGTAAGAACACATGAAAGGAAAACATTCAACTCCATTTTTTCACTGTAAAGTACTTCTGTATCTCTTAAACTTAAATGATTTTCAGGACTCTTGATTTAAAAAAAAAAAAAAATTAAAAAAATGAAATAAGTTTTAAAAAAGGTCATATAGCCACACCAAAGATGACAATATCTACACCTTTGGCCACTTTTCTGTCTGAACACAAGCACCAAAACACATACAACACTATCATAGATTACAGAATCATAGAATAGGTAAGGTTGGATCCTACACAGAATCATAGCAGCAGAGTTTTAATTTATGGAATATGTTCTGTGAAGTTTAGGGAGAAATGTACTTGTTCAGAAAGGCACATTACCAGGGGTTAATAACAGTACAACTTCCTTAAAGTGATAACTGTTGCAAGTAAACCAAATCAATCCTACATTTTCGTCACTGAATCAGAGAAGATGCAACCATGTAGTGCAAACTAAAAACTCACATATACAGGGTAGACCATTGACAGCTGTAGAACAGTATATTCTAGAATTGAAATGAGATAGAGAATTGGTTGGTTTGAAGAGAAATAGAATAGAGACATGACTACCCTGAAAACATGCAGGCATAATGAAGATGTATGAGCATATCCATTAGAAACAATAATACATTGGCTAGTGGGAAAGGCAAAACCAGAGAAGAGGTGAGTCATAAGTAACTCTACACATACTTCATGGTGAAACAATCAAGAAAGAGGAGGATGAAAAAATAAAAACAGCAGAAGAAGGTATTTATTTAACAACAACCTTATCTCAACGTAATATAAACTGGCAGATCTGTATAAAGAGTTGTCCTAAGGGCTCAGCAACAGAAAAAATGAGTGATGTTTATCAACTGCAACAAGGAGAACACTGGAAAAATGAAAAACTCAGGATTTGACCTTATTAGGATCAAAATTCTTATCTAGACATTTTTCCAGACTGACAAGAGATCATGACCAGCTGCTGCTGAACCCATGATATCACTACAGCACCTGTGAATTTAAACTACAAACAACAGACTCACACTTTTTGAACTTAATTTACATTCTCTTTGTACTGGCTTTGGCTAGGATAAAGTTAATTGTCTTCAGAGTAGCTTGTATGGTGCTTGTATGTTTTGGATTTGTGATGGAAACAAGTGCTGATAATACACCTATGTTTTAGCTGAACAGTACTTACAGAGAGTCAAGAACTTTTCTGCTCCTCACCCCACCCACCAGCGAGTAGGCTGGGGGTGCAAAAGAAGTTGGAAGAGAAAACAGCCAGTACAGCAGACCCCAGCTGACCACAGAGATATTCCTTACTATGTGATATTATGCTCAGCAACAGAAGCTGCAGGGAAGGAAGAGAAAGGGGGCAACATTCAGAGTTTTGGGGCTTACAAGTAACCACTATGCACAACGTAGCCCTGCTTTCCCGGAGATGGCTAAACATCAGCCAGCTGATGGGAAGTGGTGAATGAATTCCTTATTTTGCTTTGCTTGTGCACATAGCTTTTGCTTACTCTGTTAAACTACCTTTATCTCAACCCATGAGTTTTTGCATGCTTGTCCCTTCAACTGTCTCTCCATATCACTACAGGGGTTTAGTGACTGAGCAGCCGTGTGGTGCTGAGCTGACTACTGGGGTTAAACTACAACACCCAGTCACAGAATTGATAAAGGATTTTCCAAGAGTTCAAAAACCTGAGTTCAAAACCAAACTTTACCTCAGACAATCATGCATGGGAAGGTGAGTCAAGGAAAGCTAAGGGGACAAACTGAAAATAAGGAATAGTACCAATCTAACTACAGAACTCCAGTTTTACGTGGGGACAAAGAAGCTGAATTTGTGTTTCTTTTCTAAGGTGTACACATCCTCAGAGTATTCTCAGGCCAAAGCAGTAGCAGATATACTAGATGCAAAGAACTCAGCTATAATAATAAAAACTAAATACATCCATCAACACATTCATCAGTCTGAAGGGATGCAGTGAGCTATAACACACTATTTACTATGAAGTATTTTATAAAAAAAAAATAAAAAAAAAACAAAAACCCAAATAAACAAAACACAAATCAAAAACCTATTAATGTATGAAAGATTAAACCTAAATTTACAGAAATCATACACCTTCATTTAGCCACTTATGGCACACAGAGCCCATTCTCCTGTGCCAGTTTCTAGTATTCATCCCTTGGACAGGCACAACAGTAAGAATTAGCTGAAAAATACCACTGGGAAAGATTAGCTGTGAAAAAGCCTACTTACAACATAAAAAGTTTAGTTAGTTGGCTACTATTCCAATCAGCACCTCAGTGTAAAGCAGTGTTTATGGCAAGCAAGGTAAGAAAGCAAAATACAAATATAAAACTGTGTGTTTAAGAGATGCTGCAAGGGGCTAGCTTCCAAAGTAAATGAAGGACATGGAAACAGTTTCTACAAAGTACTTTAGTATCAAACACTGTACTGCTGTCATATGTGTTTTACATAACATATGCCATGTATCTTTAAATTACGGGTTTGGTGAAATGTATGTAGTCCTATGTCAGAGAAGAATTTACTCAAGAAATATCTTTAAAATATTTTGACCAGGAGGAAGATCATAATATGGGAAGAAAAACAAAACCAACACTCCACAACTGATGGTTAACATCGCAGAAACACAAATTTAACAGCAAGTTTTTAAGAAGCACATTTACTGTATTTAACACAGCTAGCACTGAGGAATGGTAACTTCTTAAATTGGCCCAGCTCCAATCCAACTGATTATATTTGCTACCTAAAAGACCATCAGCATGCCAGAGCAAATAGCATAATTGAAACTAAACTTTAACTGCCATTTCCTCTTTTTTTTAAAAAAAGACCAAAAGCACACCTAAAAAAAACCCACCACAAACCTACAACATAAAAGAGAAAAAAACCATGTAGAACATGCACGCTGTTTTTACATCAGTAGGTGTAAGAATCCCAGGGACACACAAATTAGAAAGCCTGAAGATGGCTGAGAACAGGAAATCAGACTTTCTGTGAAAGGTGGCAGCAAAGTTTGCACACCTTTAAAAAAATGGAAGCAAAGTCTAATTTCAGTTAAGCAAAAATAACTGATTATTGCCAGCTATAGCCACTTTGAAATAAATTAGAATAAATAAATCAGTTGCTGCTTAAAATATTAAGCAGAATTAACCACCATGGCTGCAAATTTAATATGCTGATTCCTCTCCAGTCACACTTACCAGTTATATTGACTTATGTTTTCATACTAAAATTGTACATTCTTGTGAACTTCAGCAGAACGTTCAGGCAATACTTACTCATTCCCAATGGAAGAGAATTCATCATCCACATAAAAAACACCCACAGAATTCATGCAATGACCTCGTATTTATCATAGAATCATAAAATTGTAGAATAGTTAGGGTTGGAAACGACCTTAAGATCATCTAGTTCCAGCCCCCCTACCATGGGCAGGAACACCTCACACTAAACCATGACACCCAAGGCTCCATTCAACCTGGCCTTGAACACCACCAACGATGGAACATTCACAACTTCCCTGGGAAACCCATTCCAGTGCCTCACTACCCTTACAGTAAAGAACTTCTTCCTTACATACAATCTAAACTTCTCCTGTTTAAGTCTGAACCAATTACCCCTTGTCCTATCACTACAGGCCCTCATGAAGAGTACCTCCCCAACATCCCTATAGGCCCCCTTCAGATACTGGAATGCTGCTACGAGGTCTCCACGCAGCCTTCTCTTCTCCATGCCCAACAGCCCCAACTTTCTCAGCCTGTCTTCATACAGGAGGTACTTCAGTTCCCTCATCATCCTTATGGCCCTCCTTTGGACTTCTTCCAACAGTTCCATGTCTTTTTTATGTTGAGGACACCAGAACTGCATGCAATACTCCAAGTGAGGTCTCACAAAAGCAGCATAGAGGGGCAGGATCACCTCCCTCAACCTGCTGGTCATGCTCCTTTTGATGCAGCCCAGGATAAGATTTGCTTTCTGGGCTGCAAGTGCACACTGCCAGCTCATGTTTATTTTCTCATCAACCAACACCCCCAAGTCCTTCTCCTCAGGGCTGATCGGAATCTCTTCTCCAAATATGGAAGTACTTACTGAGAGTATAATAGTAATACCTGAGCCAGGTATGTTGCCACTGTTATGACCTTTGCCATTGCATAGATACCAAGGCCTACAATCATACATAAATATTTTCATCAGCAAACCTCAATCTTAAATTCAGAAAGGATAAATTATTTTGAAAGTTTAAAACACATTAAGTATGGTAGATCCACAAAAGTAGCAACAATATCAAGAGATCACCAAATATCAAGAACTAACCTAGCAATAAAGGGGAATTATGTACGACCTTACTTATGCTTGAAAAGCATATACAAGAATGCAAAAACCCAAGAGCAGGTAATGAGAACTGAAAAAGGGGCAATAATCTGCTGTCATTAATATTTACATTAATAAAAAGACGAATGTTCACCTATGGAGAAGATATTTAGCAGTACAAACAACGTAGCTGCTGCTACTTGTTGACACACTCTCACACAAGCACACTCCCATAGCTAAAAAAAAAAAAAACAGTACAACAGTTTTTGTAACAGTTTGGCCTATAATTAAACTCCTAACTGAAGAGCAAAAGGTTCCACATAGTATCATTTCATAGCCCAAAAAAAAAAACAAAAAAAAAATCATTATACAATGTGATTCTGCAACACAAAGTAATTATTTATCAAACCACACACCTTCCTTATAAATGAAGAAGCAGAAGGATGCATGACTACAAAAGACAAAGGTGTCTTTTAGCACCACTTGGCTTCAAAGGCCGTTCCAGCCTCTATTTTTGTGAAGAGGAAATGCATTTTTTTTTATCAGCTACCAAAATGAATATTCTTACAGATTTCAGGGTGGTTTGGAGTTTTTTAATTTATTTTTCAAGTAGTTTATATAAATTATATTATTTTTACACATGCACAAAGAAACATTTTAAGACTCTCAACATATTATTACCTTCTTTCCAGCTTCTGCAAAAATACATCCATGTTAGACTAAGTGACTACTACAGATTTTTAGAACTACCACCCTGTGAAACTGTTTTCCTTATCATAATAGAAAGATGTTAAGTAAAAGTAGCTAATCCCTAAAAAAAAAAAAAAAAAAAAAAAATAGCATAATACAGTATTAAAACACTACTATATTCACAGAATCCCAGAATGGCTGGGGTTGTAAAAGACCTTCAGATTATCTAGTTCCAATCCCGTGGGCAGGAACACCTTTCACTAGACCAAGCTGCTCAAAGCCCTATCCAATCTGGCCTATTAGCAGCAATCTATATGTCGCAGCTAAAAAGCCTACAGCAGATAGCACCTCCTACCAGCTTTTCTAATACACAGGTTAACATAGAGACTCAACAGCACATTGTTTTTCCAATGAAATTAAATGAAACTTACATAAAGTTTACATAAAGGTGAACTTTTGTTTCAGTACAATGGCATTTACAAAACATGAACTGAAAAACAGATGAGACTAGAAAAATAGACTAGAATATTTCAGTTGGAATGGAACTACAGAGCAAACCCTTTTACAGGAATAAGAAGGAAAATGCTGTATCTAATGCATGTTAAACTTTATTTACGCACTCTTACTTTCAATCAAATGAGTGCTTCCAAACTTTCTGTAATTATAATTTTATTTTAAAAAAACATCAAATCTCAACCAGAAAATAGCTTACAGCTTTTGCAAAGGCTTTGGATCTGAAGAAATTAAGGTTTTCCAGCATGCTTACAATCAAAATAACAAATTTCACGTATATAAATCTACTAAACTTGGTTTCTATAAATTCTGTAATAACTTGGCAGTACAAGGGCAGAGTGTTTCAGTAGCATTTCTCCAATAGATTTTGAATATACACTTAAAACATCATAGGACCAAATAAGCGTTGCACTACTAAGCAAAAGAAGTGGCATAAGAGAAGACTTTGTGTCAACTTTGAAAAGACTAACACCTAATGATCAATTTTCTCCAGCGGATGCATAATTTACTACTGTGAGTGGGGATGAGCTGGCCTACTTCCAAAAATTTCTTTTATCATCCAGTAGAGAGAATCAGCTTAAAATGAAAGAAAGTTGGCTGCCTCTTCTTCAGCCAAAATGGCTGGAACAAAACCAGCCATCTTATTTCTTGTTAACAGCAGAGATTCCAGTCCTCACTGAAATGTTCCTTGAGCTCAACAAGGGATGGGGTATCAAAAGACTGACTCCACACTTCCAGGGTTGCAGCTTCCACAGCTTCCTTGGCCACCTTGTTCCAGTGTTTTATTGCCCTCATAGTGATACTTTTTCCCTAATGTCTAATCTAAATCTCCCCTCTGCAACCTTAACATTTTTCAATAAATACTGCTACATCTCTGATACCTAATGCTAATACAGAAATCTGGATACAGTCTTCAAATTTTTATTTCTATCTATATATGTCAAATAGTATCAGAGAAGACACTGAGCCTAACTGATACTTCTGGTAATACATACATGGGTAAAAGAAGAGTAAAGGAAATGACAGTTCAGGGAAAACCCCAAGATCCACAACTGGTAACAGCACCAATTCAGCTGGATAGCAATGTTCATTTGGATCAAGTTACACAACAGAAAAACTGTATTTGAAGACAACAGAATGTGAAAATTGGATAAGTAAGTACCTTACTGCGAATACCTTATTTAGCAAATGCAAAGCTTCAGGACTCAAAGTAGTTAACAACTTAGATTACTTCAGTACCAGAGGAGACTTCCATTTTTATCCACTCGGAATTCAGCATGTGAGACCACATTCTAACAACATGAAGTTTTTACCTGCCCTCTGAAACTCATAATTCCTACTAGTGTTTTACAGACTTTTATAGCTACATTAACCATTATACCATTACGAGTCATTTTCATATCTTTCAGTAGACACAAAGCAGACTACAAATTTGGCACACTCACAGTTGACATATCTTCCAAGTAAATAACAATATCTTGGACAAGTAAATTTCCCACTGTTAGTAGTACTGTAACAGATTTGGTTATCAGATATTGTTATCTGAGCAAAGACAGCTGTGCATTAAATTGTAGAATTAGACAATTTTATGGAAGGAAACAGAAAAAGCATTAGGCTAGCACTAGTGCTAAATACAGCAGTTTCTGCTCCCACCTCTGTACATAGATCTTTGCGCAACCCTTCACCTCACGCTGTCACAAGCACAGTCACAAGGTGAGCCAGATCAGGGAATTAGTCTGGATTACAACAAACCATTTTTGCCAAGTTAATTTTAACTCAGACCAAGTCTCCAATCTGCTACTGCAAGAGACTATATAAATAATTATGTCAATGTGGCAGGAGAAACAAGCACACTAACTGAACAGTCCCCTTTGGAGACTGAAGTGTTCACAACACTGCAGCCAGTACCACATGAGGAAATACAAAGCACTGCTACTTCTGTTTCAAAGCCAATTACTGCATCCTGCTCAACATATGATATTCATCACTTTCAGATGACAGCCAGCACAAACACCTTGCAAATGTGATTGTAATCTCACTTGTGACTTTCAGATAATCTCCACAATGTTTCATTTTCTTGTCTACACACAAGCATTTTCAAATTGCACTCTAGTTCTTCACAAACATTAAAGTCAGGTTTGGAATAAAAGCACTCACTGAGGCAAATATTGGCGACGCTATGTGAAGTGCAGAGTACAATTTTGCAGACTTGAATCAATAATTCTTTTAAAACTGACATATAGCAAGTTGCACTATCATTCTTCAAATTATTCTTGGAGCACAGAAAGGAGTGCATTAATGTTCATAAGCCAATCAGTTTAGTTTTTTAAGTTACTTTCAGATATTTTTGTAGTCACAAATGCTTATTGACAGAAGGCTTCAGATTTTCCATATTTTCTCTTATAAACTATATTATCATAGCCTCCAATTAATTTATCTGGCACTGCTATCTACCGTAGCAATTAGATGCAGTCACAAATAACTTTAAAGCATCTCTTTAGAAAATGTTTGGGATTTTTACCATGTTTGTCAAAAAGCATTTTTGACCATTTCTGTTCAAGACAAGCAGGTGGCTGAAGTTCTCAAACCTTCAACTGCAATATTTTGACACTGATATGGAAAAAGGGTGGTGGTCATGAGCAGTACCTTGGCTGCAATCAGTCTGATACATGAGGTGCTGGGGGTGGGTACCACAAGATAGCTGGCAACCAGTCTATTATTAAACATCCTCCCCTCAGAAGTCCTACAGTACACATCGTATTAACTAGCTGTCATTTACTTGTCATTAGCTTGATATAACCTGTTTACTCCGTATGAAGAGTCTGGCTTCTTTGAATGGTTCCAAGATGACTAAATCTAGCCCTCAAAAATAAAGACACACACTAACTGCAAATGTTACTGTTTCTTCTAACTGGCATTCTCCGAAGAATCTAATAAAAAGCTAATAAAAAACAGAATGCAAAAGAATGCAATTTATGGTATCTTGGAGTTAAAAACAATTCTTTTAAGAATGCCAATTAAAAGAAACATTAACATTTACACCCACCTAAAGCTAGTATTTCCTACAACTGTAAATACAAGAGATCAGCTTAATTATCTTGAAACTGAAAAATATGGAGGGTAGAACAAAGTCAAGACTACAGCTTTAATACAGACATGTTAAGGCAAAATTCAGACAAATATCTGAATACCATGAAGCAATCACATAGCATATCTCCTTGCATTTAGTAGTTCCCTTACAATTAGCACTTGCAGACCCAGGATTACATGATACGAAG
Organism: Forpus xanthops; assembly: GCA_032466535.1. Taxonomy (NCBI): domain Eukaryota; kingdom Metazoa; phylum Chordata; class Aves; order Psittaciformes; family Psittacidae; genus Forpus; species Forpus xanthops. The sequence continues at coordinate 36,855 of JASSUY010009593.1, read as the reverse complement.
CTCAAAAGCAGGAAGAGAAGATTTAAAGGAAAAAAGCATGAGCACTGAACTAAGGAATATATGGGGTAAGAAAATACAGGTCTACATAGGGAAAAAAAAGAACAACAGTTTCCCTGTCATACACCCTGCACTCAGTAATTGCAAAGATGTCAAATGCCAGTGTCAACAGTCCACGTCTGCAGCATTTGCCATAAGCAAATTGGGAAAGTTATGTTATTCATTTAGCTTCTTATGTTAACACCACTCCCAGGCACAGACTTTTTTTGGGGGAAGAAGAGAAGATAAATCCTGCTGTTCCAGTCAGACTGCAAAAAAAAAAAAAAAACTAAATGGAAGAGGCCAACCACCTAGTGCTTTACAACCATTTACAAAGTTAAAACAACGTTGATTCAACCCTCTATCGCGATCAGACCACGTGCAAGGCCGGCAGAGGCCGAGAACACAGGTGCCGGTTTTGTGTCATCCGCATCTTCATCACCACACTGGAGGCAAACAATGGGGAGCGCCCCGGCATCTAAGGGGAGCCGGTCCCTGGCCCCCCTCATCCAGGCAGCTCCCAGCAGGGCACACTCCGCCCTCACCCTCGCAGGTCGGTCTCCAAACCAGGGCGGGGGCCGCGGGTAACAGCAACACTCGCCACCCCTCACCGCCTGAGCCCACAGCCGCCTCCCCAGCGCTGCACTGAGGAGAGGGAAGAGGGCATCCCGGGCAAAGAGCGGCAGGCGCAACAGGCACCCTGCTGCGGCCTGGGGACGGAGCCCGAGAGCCAGCTGGCAGGACAGGGAGTCCCGAGGGGCACCACCGGCCGGGGGGACCCGGGCACACCCCTCACACCACCGCCGGAGAGCGCTGCCCAGGGCGCAGCTTCCCCACAGTTACCGAGGCCTCGTCCAAGGTGGCAAAGAGATCATCGAAAGAGGCGGAAAAATAAAGCAAGGCAGGCAGAGGCTGCTCCGAAATACGGCAAGCACTGCCAGCGGGTGCCCTCGGCAGAAAACCCGGGGTTCAGCCCGTTTCAGTGGCACCACAGGCCGCAGCCGGAGAGAGGTCTCAACATGGACACCACGAGTGAAGAAAAGCTCCATCCCCCACGGCGGCCACGGGAGGACGGATGGAGCAGGGTTTTACACAGCTCCCCTGCCACAAGGGCGCGGTGGAGCCCCCGGCCTCCGGCTGGGGGAGGGAAGCGGACACAGGTAACCACCACCACACACCCTCCCGGCCGCCCCGGCCCCCAGGCAAGGAGGGTGTCAGCGCCATCTGTACGATAACACCGGCCAAGCTAGCGTCTGGGCTCGGTGGCACCTGGGCAGCCACCTCGTTACATCACCGCCCCCTCCGTTCCCCGGGGCCCAGCGGCAGCCACATGGTAGAGACAGCAGGGGCAGCCGCGGGAGGAGGGAGAATAAGGAAGGCGGCTGCGGAGAGAACGGCGCACTCACGGGACCGGGAGAAGGGCCGCTCCCAGCCGGCGATGGGAGGGGTGGTGGCGGCTGCCGAGGGCTGCCCGTCTCACCCAGAAGAGAGCTCGGCGCGCGTTACCTGCCCGGGTGGCTCCCCAGCTCCCGATCGCTCAGAGCCGCCGTGTAAATCTTCCGGTATCTGTCGGCCAGGGCCTTCCCGGAGAGCAGCAGCTGGTAGCGGCTCCGGCAGCCCAGCGACGGCGCCGTCAGGGCGCCAGGCAGGGCTCCCAGCCCGCCGGCTGAGCCCTCTTCGGGCCCCATGGACCCCG
>JASSUY010009593.1:6679-33354 GCA_032466535.1 Forpus xanthops | reverse complement strand
GCAGTTCTGGTGTCTTCAACATAAAAAGGACATGGAACTGTTGGAACAAGTGCAGAGGAGGGCCACGAGGATGGTCAGGGGGCTGGAGCACCTCCCCTATGAGGACAGGATGAAAGAGTTGGGGCTGTTCAGCCTGGAGAAGAGAAGGCTGCATGGAGACCTCGTAGCAGCATTCCAGTATCTGAAGGGAGCCTATAGGGATGCTGGGGAGAGTCTCTTCATGAGGGACTGTAATGACAGGACAAGGGGTAATGGGTTCAAACTTAAACAGCGGAAGTTTAGATTGGACCTGAGGAAGAAATTCTTTACTGTAAGGGTAGTGAGGCACTGGAATGGGTTTCCCAGGGAAGTTGTGAATGCTCCAAATCTGGCAGTGTTCAAGGCTGGGTTGGACATAGCCTTGGGCGTCATGGTTTAGTGGGAGATGTCCCTGCCCAGAGCAGGGGAGTTGGAACTAGATTATCTTGAGGTCCTTTCCAGCCCTAACTATTCTATGATTCTACGATATTCTAGTGTGAGGTGTCCCTGCCCATGGCAGGAGGGTTGGAACTAGATGGTCTTTCTGTGGTTCACCAGCTTCAGGATACCTCGCCTGCTTTTCAGAGGATAAAGGAGTCCTGGCAGCAATTATTACATCCTTTCACCGATGTTACTTTCTTATGTTCACATTTCTTCATTGAAATCTTTTAACCGTTTGGAATTGTAGCCCTTCAGTTTTGCCACATTTTCTGCTGTGTTACACAGCTAATAATTTTAGGTGTACAGGCTAGAATACATGTTATGGGGCAGGGGGAGGGAAGTCTGCATGCCAAATGTGGCTTGCATGGTGGACTGCAGAAAACTGTCATCCAAAGAAAGTGTGTGCTGTCATATTTTCTTCTTTTTATTCTCCCCTCCAAAAGAGCACCTGAATAAAATCTGGAATTCTGCTGATTCTGAATACAGATGAATACATTTGCAAACACTTTCCTCCTGCGTAACAGCAATTACAAAAGGAGTATGCAGTTCTCCTCTTTCTTAAACGTGTATTGCCCACCGATGCTTAAGCATTCAAACCAAGTTTCAAGCACTTTTTTACAGAGAACTGGGGATGCCAAAACTAGTAAATTAATACAGGTTTTCTGAAAGTAGCTGTCCAGGTAGCAGAAAGAGAGATTTGTGCCATCACAGAAGAAAAAGCTACTCTCTGGGTGCAGTTAGTGGAGCCAGAGACCATCCAAGAAGTATTTAAAATTTTCAGAACTTCAAAAGCTTTCGATTACAATTCTTCTACTGTAGTCAAAGGAAAAGAAAGTAATAATCTGGTAGTGATAAAAGGAGACACAAGAATTATGTTCATCACCACCAAGTTGCATTACCTCTAAGAATCAGAGTAACAAGTCTGTCTAGCTCTTCTTTTAGGGATTACCTAAAATAATCCCTACAGGCAAGAAGTGGAGGAAGAGAGGAGGAAGAAAGAGAGAATAAAAAAGAAAAAAAAAAACCACACCTTTTAGCTCATTTTAGTGTTTTAAGCTGTGCTCCTTTAGATCAAAACTTTCACCAAACATACTCTGCTTGACAAATGGACAATCTTTTGGTGTAACATTGTCCATCACATCTCGAAATCATTCTTCCACACTAATGCTGTCATAGCCATCTTAATGCATGTGCAATAAAAGCTAAGTGCTGGCAAACTTTTGTGAAAGTGATGCAATTTATTGCAGTTTTAGCCTATTGCTCCAAACTCTGGTACTTGTCTGGGCTTGTGTTGTAGACCCACATGCAGCGTGGTGAGCATTATTTTTTGCAAGCTGCAACTGCTATGTTACATCTCTTTTTTTTTTTTTTTTTTTTTATTTCAAGTCCTTTTTGCTTTTAGGGGGATCTTGCTGAGTGTCCACAGTGCAAAGTCCACCTTCCAGAAGCTTCAGCCTGCAATGGGCAATAGTGTTTGACATTGCAACTAGGATTTGACAAGCAATAATAACTCTGGACCTTCTTTGTAGTCTACTTCAAGGTCTCTTGGCTCAAAATACAAAGTATTGTGAGGCTGTTATTGGTGTCAGTTGGGAACTGAGTGTTCAGTCCTCATTTATAGTCATATTTTCACTTTTTGTTTGGTCCTCAGAGGAAGCCACCTTTTCTTTTTTTTGTTGTTGTTGTTGTCGTTTGGTTGTTTGTTTTTTTTTAATATGGCTACAATACTCATAATTCATATGCTTTGTAATGATTCTGAGCAATAATACCAGTACTGTGCCACGTAAGAGTATTCAGGAGTACGCATTTCATCTGGACCAGCCTTATGCTAAGTCTGATCTTGACTGTACTCTTGTAGTTAGCATTAAACTATTACAGGTTCAATATTTTGTTCAGTTTTTTTCATCATTGTTTGCATTCTTATGCTTTTGTGTTTTCTTCTTTGGTTTATTGTGTATTGTGAAGATTTTTTTTTTTTTTTTAAATGGTTGTATAGTTTGAAGGCTCCGTTTGTACCAGATCAGCCTTTTACTTCATGTAGCTGCAGAGGATCTGGTAGTACATATTTAAAAGAGGGATTTATTATACCATCAAAACAAATTCAGTCAACTGAAAACCACTGTTAAGAGCTTTGCAACCAGAACATGTCTTATTTCTGATAATACTCAACTGTTTTCCTGGTTGCTAACATCGTCTTGCCATTACAGAATGAAGCACTTTGTCAGTCAGCCTCTCCCTTTTACTCAAAGGTGGGGTTTTCAGATGTTGCATTTATTCACTTGGCACCTTTATAGATAAGTTTTAGCAGAACAAATTGTTCAGATGTCATCCAGAATCAGAGTCTGGCAGTCTGTCTTGTTCACTATCACTGCTCACATGGATCAGTGTTGTACAAATGTGAGTTTCAACAGAGTGGAACAAGAATTTCCACCAGGTAATTTGAAAGCTCCTCTATCCTGTATGATGGCTCATAAAGGAGAAAGTTCCACAATTTCATAACCTAACCCGTATATTTTTCAGTTGTATTTCCAAGGCTTCATTTATTTAGGCTTTCAAAAGATCATACAAACCAATATAGTAATTTCTTCACAAGTAAGCGGGGAGCTTGGAATAACTTCAAAATATGTAACCTAGACAGTTTACATATCAAATTGTGGCCAGGGAGTTATGAATCATGGAATTTAGTACTTGTGCAATAGAACTTGCAATTTACTACAGTCAGGTCATGCTAGAGTTCTTTGTTCACCCGAAGACACTAGCTCTTAGCATCACAATTTTTCCACAAATAGGATTTAAAGCACTAGTAAGCCAGGGTGAGGAGGAAGTAGCCTCCTGGTCACTAAGCTTCTGTCACCATCAAGATGTGTTGTGAGGCTGTTAATCTGATTAGTTAAAAAAAAAATCTTCATCACATAGTTAAAGCAAAGCTAAAGTTTATTTTTGCATTCTTCCTTCATAACATCCATTTATCCTCATTTTAAGTTGTCAGCATTTATTTTGGGTCTTTATTATGGAGGGAGCCAAACCCACAAAAGTTTACAACATAATTCTTTTCCTGTGATTTTTTTTTAATTATTATAAGTTTTTCTGTAATGATAAAAAGCACAGGACAGGCACCACACTGCCTCCATATTAGAAACAAGGCCTTCTCCATTCCTACAAGGGAGGTGCTTGTTCTTCCCTGTCCAATTGTTTTCCAGGTCAAATAGGAACACCAGTATGCTTACTCATGTTGTGTCTCTATATACAGCATAAATGAAGGAAAACAAAGCTCATACATTTTAAAAATAAAAATAAAAAATAAAAACTTCAACTCTCCAAATTTATTTGCTTTTTCATGGCTTTTTTGCAAGTCAGGTTTTCCAAATCTTAATTGCAGATACATACAGAAGGAAAACAAAACCTTTATTTATTTATTATGCCAGCCATCCCAAATCCCTGAGTTTGCTATCCAAAAGGTCTCTCTGTGCCCCCCCACTTTTGTCTTCATATATTCTAATGTGTCTAACATATAGACTTTAATTCTACTTTAGCCAAACTCCTTTAAATGCTTTGTTTAAAACTCAGTATGCATACAAAAATGTAAATTAAAAAAAATGATAAAAAAAAATATTGTGAAAAGTAGAAGCTTACAGTTCCAGCACCTGAACTCTATTGGAAACTAAATTAGCTTGGCAGATATAAAGAACCCTCACAGTACAAATGTGCTAATCTGCAAACAGTAATCTTGTATATCCCAATAAGAAAAATTGGAATGAGATTATTTGTTACTTCTGTGCTTTCACACAAGACTGCAATCACGTTATTCAGACTTCTCAAACAGGTAAAACAGTTCAATTTTAAATTAAAATTCCACACTCAGGTTGCTAAGGATTATATTTAGGACAATTGTGTTGTCAGTGAAAGCTTTGGAACTAGGAAGCTGAAGGGATGGTGCTGTGATCACTGAAGAAAGCAATCTAGGGTGCTTAAAAACTCACACAGTTATCCATGGACATATTTTTAGTAACTGTAAGGTATTTAAAACCATTTTATTGAGCAACTGTAAATTAAATTAAGCCCTTTCAGGCTTTGTGTTGGTTTTAAAATGCAGAGTCTCAGGGTTCTGTTAAATTAATAGCTCAGTGAACTTCTTGGATACAAGTCCAATCCTATAGACTTTCCAGATGTGAATCATCATGTTGCACTTACAGAACTCTGAGGCTTATGCATGTACTAGTTGTTGCACTGGCCACATTGTCTGCAAGATTCTTTCTTTGTATTTATTTTTTGCCCTGAAAAATTACAGTTAGTAAGTAATACTACACTAGTCAGTTTACATGATTTTCTTGCTAATATGTATCAGCAGGGCAGCCAAAATGAACTTCCCATTTCAACCTGACCTGAGAACAAGCACTGTTCCTGATATTTCTAGGAGAATACAGTAAACTTTTAAACCAAGAGGCAAGCATACAATCCACAATTTATTATTCTACTTAGGTTATAACATTTTTGCAAAACATTTGAACAAAGCCTACTTGATAATTATTTGTGTGATATTCTCCATCTTTAGTGCTTCTCGGTATATGGATTTTGCCAGTTCTACCTGAGGTAGTGCAGTTTTCATGCGGTTTAGTAACACACTTCACATTGGGAGTTGCTTCATTCCCGAGGCTTTTGTCTGACCTGATAAAGTAGGGAATAGATCTTAACCCAGATGGCTTTCTCAATCCTTGTCCTGTCTGCTCCCATTCCTCTAACTCACAGTTAGGAGTTCACTTAATTTTCTTCTTTGCTCCCCAAAATTCTTGTGTTACAAATGATTCTGCTCACCTATGTTTAGAAGCATTAGGTGCTGTGCCTACAACAGTATTGAAAACAGGAGTTTTGAAGCATTTCCCTTAAAACACTACCGGCTGTAGATTAATCCAAGTCCTATTGTATGTTTTACCTTCTCTTCTTCTATTTGTTTGGGTTTTTTTGTTTGTTTGGTTTTTTTTGGTTTTTTTTTTTGGTGCGGGGGTTGTGATTTTTGGTTGGTTTGTTGGCTTTTTGTGTGTGGTGGTGGTTTTTGTACGTTTTTGTTTTTGTTTTGGCTTTTTTTTTGTGGCTTTGTTTTTGTTTTGGGTTTGCTTTTATGGTTTGTTTTTTTTTTTTCTTTTTAAGCTTTAGCATGATTCATGTAGAGGCATCACTTCTGGAGACTCTGAAATCTCAGATTTTACAGTTTAGCATGATTTGACTTCTACATGTGCAGGATCTATGAATTGTTTATAACAAGAAACATCTGCTGTGGACAGGTTATCAGGATCTTGGAAAACTAGGGGAAAAAAAGCCCTGTGGGTACTCTTACAGCCACTGTGATACATGATCTCCCAAAGGACATCAAGAAAGCCTCTGCAAGAGGTGCATTTCAAAGCTAGTAGTGCATGGCAACATGCTACTTTCTTGCATTTTGTTTTCCTGTGTCAGAGTTTTATTCTATTTCGTTGTCTCCAGTATGGAGCATAACTTCATCATTCCTTATTCATCTTCTTTGCTATCCTTTTTACAAAGCCAACAGGGCACAGATCCTCCCTAATAAGACTGCTGTCACATTTAATAACACATTAACTTTGAAGCTGATAGTGGGAAAGCATCTTCTCTTTGTTAACTACTAGCTTAGATCCACTATTCCTCCGTATTTGGAAGGAAGTCCTAGGTAATACAACTAGAGAGGGCAGGGATTAAAAATAAAAAAATAATAATAACTGAAAAAAGCAGCAAAACTCAAACATACCTCCCTCCCCCCCAAGAAAATAAACACCAAAGAAACAAAAAACAACAACCAGAACCAAACCACAAACACAAACCTCCACAGCCTCTTTATTCAACTTGAAAAAAAACAAAAACAAAAACAAAAACAAACACAAGAAATACAAGATCTTGGTTAAAATTGGGGATATGAACCACAGTGAATTTCAGTGTCCCTCAGTGATTCATATTTGGAAGAATGCTATTATCATTAGGCTACCAAATTCCTATGAAGGAACATCTACAGTGAGAAAATTCTAGGTACACCATATTTCAGCACTTAGTATTGTGAATCGTAAATCATTTTCAGAGATAGAGTTAACACACCAATGTTTTTCTCTCCTTCTAATCCCACAGGAGTTTAGAACAGCAGATGAGAAAACAAAGAAACCACCTCTCTCTTCCTATCTCCAAAAGCCTGCCAAACATCTGTCTCATCAGTTCCTTCAAAAAAAAGTTTACTGTGGCAGTACAAGGAAGAAACACAAGGATATGGAGGATGTACCATAACAGGGAGAAGAAAAATTGAAAAAGGGGGGAGGGATGAGAAGAAAGGAGTTCAGGAACCCAGTTTAACTACCATTCTTGCAGAAGTTATTCCATCAGGAGAGATTCAAACAAGAATCTAGTTCCATTCTCATGTAGGTATCACACTAATAAAACCAAAAAAAAACACCACAAACCACCACTAAAAACACCCAATCCAAACGAAAAAAAAAAAAAAAAAACAAACTTAAAGGATCAAAAGAATACTTGGATTATTTTGTTTGGGTTGTTTTTTTGTTTGGTTGTTTGGTTTTAATATAAACTTATACAATCTGAAGCATCCAACTTCAATTTCTCCTATAGAAGAACAGGGTAACCTATTTGAAGAGTACTGTGTTTTAAGGAAAGCTGCTTTTGAAAGTTACCAGATTCATATAAAAAAATTTCCCTTGGGTTTTTCAAGGTATTTATTAAAGAAATAAGAGTTCAAGAATTCTGTCAGAGAGATGATTTGTGAGTACCACGAAATCTCTAATTTGAGACCAAATTGTAATATGAATCAGAAACCAACAGAGAGGAAAACTATCAGGATTCTCCATTAGACTTAGGGGAAATGTGAACTTAAGTTACTCAAGCACATCTGTATCTCAGATTACAAGCTCGATCAAGAAAATAGTGATATCACAGAAGTCTGAACAGCAAGCCGAAGAGAAATGGAGAATTAAGTGAGATTCACAGAATCACAGAATCATAGTGTTGGAAGAGACCTCTGGAGATCATCAAGTCCAAGCCCCCTTCAAAGGCTGGGCCACCTAAAGGAGGTTACACAGGAATGTGTCCAGGCAGTTTTGAATGGCTCCAGACAGGGAGAATCCACAGCTGTCCTAAACAGCCTATTTCAGTGCTCTGCCACCCTCAGTGTAAAAAAGTTCTTCCTCATGTTGAGGAAACTTGTAGTTTAGTTTATAACCACTGCTCCTTGTCCTGTCACTCGTCACCACTGAAAAGAGTCTGGCACCATGCTCCTGGCATCTTCCTTTAAGATACTTGCATGCATTAAAGATATCCCCTCTCAGTCATCTCTTCTCTAGCTTAAACACACCCAGCTCCCACAATCTGTCTTCGTAAGAGAGGTGCTCCAGACCCCTGATCATCATACACTAAGAATGAAAAAACACAAACACCTTTGCAAGAAGTAGAGCACATAGTGTGAGAAGGAGACCTAAGCACCGTTCTGCATTTAAACAGCTTCTGTATTTGGGAGAACAAAAAAAGCATACCTAAGAAATTTAGACAGTGCCCTAAACAAACCATGTATCTTCTTAGAACATATTAAAATCCTCTTTGGACAAAGGTGGTAGCTATAGCAAAAAGTGACTTGTTCAAGAAACAGCTATAGCCAATGTCTGAAATGTTACTCTAAATATGAATGGAACATATACTTGATTCTAATGGGCATTTTAATGTGTATTTCAAACGTCACAAAGAGTTTTAAGATAAAGAATAATTATGAAAACAGAGAGGTAACATGATCAGTCTTTGGAAAGATTCATCCCAGAATGAATGCCTGAGCACTAAATACAGCTTCTTGAAAAAGTGCCGTAACGCCAGTTACAACCTACCAAACAGTCCTTGATTTTGCTCTCATTTTTAAAGTAGCTTCTGTTTTGGAGGGAGGAACACCTGAGAATAAAAAAAAAATCAAGAAACCTACCATGAGAGGGATGGAACAGGAAAGGAAAAACTTGCATTCAACTCAAATGGGTGAAAATCACAAGCAATGAATGATAGTACAGTAAACAGAGCAATGACAAATAAGAAGTAAGGTCACACCAGAGCACAATTATATATGTATGCATACACTTAAATAAACATCTGCATTCATCAACATTTCTTATTTCTGACTCTAATCATAGAATCAGCTAGGTTGGAAAAGACCTTAAAGATCATCAAATCCAACTGTTACCCCAGGACTGCCAAGTCTGCTACTAAACTGTGTCAGTGAGGACCTCATCTACATGTTTTTTTGAGCACTTCCAAGAATAATGATTCCACCACTTCCCTGGGAAGCCTATTCCAATACCTGAGCTCCCTGTCAGTGAAGAATTTTTTCCTTATATTCAATCTAAAAATGCCACTTACTCACATACATAAACTTATTTTCTTGGAGTACTTACATTACTATGAAGCCACCAGGCACTTTTCATTCCATTATCACTTAAGATAGATATTAGGAAGATCTACAGGACTAAACTTTTTAAAACTAAGTGGTCATAGAGACAAACCACAAGAGGAGCTCTAAAAACCCCGGCTGAAGATCCCAAAATTTTTAGTTCTCCCCCCACTAGAACTGTTCTGGCCCTTAAAGAGCTTCTAAAAGGAGAGAACTAGAACACTAAATTTGTGCTAGTATCAGAAGTACAAGCAGAATGACAAGAATAATTACTCTCTAATTTAATGTCACTCCTCAGAAAGGACTGCAGTGCTAGACAACCAAAGATGAAATAACATTAGTTATGCTTTTGTATAAAAGTAGGTCTCATTAAATAAATCCTCTTTCTCTCTTTGACAGAACTAAAGGTATGGGCTCCCAATATTCCAACTCAGACATCAACACTATATGGACTTTAAAATAAAGTATTAACTAGCTGATTAATAAGTACTTCTTAAGATGTATCAGTATACATGATTTATCCTTTAATAGAATTCAGTTCAACTAAGAATGCTTCTACCATTGTCCAATCAGACTATACAGTAACTACAGTAAATAAAAAATCAATACTGTATGAAACAACAGCAAAAAGCTCCAACAACAACAAAAAACTAACATCATCCTTCCCCTCCAAAAAAAAAAAGACAAAACCCCACCAATGAGAAAACCTCCACAGAGGGACATATTTCAATGCCAGGCTAATATTTTGTTTTGTAGAAATCATTAAATGTCAGGTGAACGAGCAGCCACAGAACTTTTTAAGTAGAAAGCTATCATTTGGGTTTCATCTGTATCTGTTTACATGCCCTATATTTTTATAGCCTACAGAGCAAAAAGTATAAAGTTTAATATTGCTATATTCTTCTTCTTTATTTTTTTTAAAAGCTTCTTAATTATGATTAACTACTGAGAAACTATAGAGCAGGTGGATTATTAGCCAATTAGTTTAATTTTTAGCTTTGAATACCCTTGCATTTTTAAAACTGGTATAGCAACATTTACTAACTAAAACAAACCAAAACAAAACCAGAAATACAAGAATGGTATTCAGTGAAGTTTTACCAAGAAATGAATCATCAGATTTGTGAATGCTGTATTTTTGTGTTTATATAAAGCCATACAGATACAGGTATTTGGGGCAACATAAAAAAGAAGTAGTCATATACAGGTGGACTATCTCCACTGCTTTCTTCCAGAGCCACTTACAGGTGATGTGAGCCTAGGACTGTTCCCAACACAGTGCTCAAAATAATCTTGACGCGCTATGTGTAACTGTTGAATTTAGGGTATCTTAACAAGTCTCTCAGGATCTCCTTCCATTTGAAACATTTATTGGGAAAAAATATTTTAACGCAATGAAGTAAAATATAAACTTATGATGAATTATAATTGTGATGATTTATAATATAAATATTGATGAATTTTTCAAGTATTTCCTGCTCACAAAATTCACACTTGGAATAAGCTGAAAATGACTTGTAATCTCTTTTGTAGGGTAGTCATAGGATCATAGAATCATAGAATAGTTAGGGCTGGAAAGGACCTTAAGATCATCTAGTTCCAGCCCCCCTGCCATGGGCAGGGACACCTCCCACTAAACCATGTCACCCAAGGCTATGTCCAACCCAGCCTTGAACACAGCCAGTGATGGAGCATTCACAACTTCCCTGGGAAACCCATTCCAGTGCCTCACCACCTTTACAGTAAAGAGTTTCTTCCTCAGGTCCAATCTAAACTTGCCTTGTTTAAGTCTGAACCCGTTACCCCTTGTCCTATCACTACTACCTAATGAAGAGACCCTCCCCAGCATCCCTATAGGCCCCTTTCAGATACTGGAAGGCTGCTCTGAGGTCTCCACACAGCCTTCTCGTCCTCGTCATTAGGTAGGCTTTTTTATCTCTAGTTTAATCATATAAAGGTTAGGCATCTCAGACTAATCTGGCTTGAAATTTTACTAAGTCCATAACATATCTCAGTCTATCACTAGCACCTAATAATCAGTATCCTCCAGGCAGGGTTCACTCATTTTAACCATCTAGATATGTATTAGCTATGTTGCCTACAGTAAACAAGTTATTTCCATAGTAAAAGAAAAGAGGTGTGTATGTCCAAAGACCAATTTTTTCCACTGTTTTAGACATCTGTTTTAATGTTGGAATGAATTGCTCCCTACAGGTCCCTACCATATTTTAATTAGAGCTTATACAGATAAATAGTACATAAAAGCTTTAGACATCTTTTAATCGGGCATTTATGATGCTTTTCCAGTTTGTTTACTCATCTTGATGCAATGCAAAGCAGCAAAATATGAAAGCATATGCAGTTTGTGGTGCAAGTCTTTCTAGGCATTGATGGAGCCATGATTTTCATTTCTATGGTTAGAAAGCCATTTACTTTGATTATATGTGAGCACTGAATGTAAATTACCTTTGGGTATGGCACTGTTCTCTTTGTAAGGAAAGTAAAATGAAAATATATTTATTCTCTTTAGTCATTAAACTCTTACTTAGTCATTTTCACCAAAGGTCTTGCAGCAAGACTTACCAACCTCATTGCATGATCTATATAATAGAAAAAGTTGTATTTCAAAGTTCAAGAATCTTGTTCAGCTACTGTCATTTTATTTTCCACATCAGTTCAGTTTAGTTGAAGCTATATCCTAATGGAGTCCTCAGACCTTAATTATTAGAGCATTCCTAGCTTCAGCTCATCTTATTCATGTTCCATTGCACTTAAGTCATTTTTGTTGTTGTGTTTTTGCTCGCTTGGTGGTTGTTTTTTTGGGGAGGTTTGGGTTTATTTATTTATTATATATAAGAACTGCTTTTAACTGCTACTTTAAGTTGCTTGATCAGCTGATCCCTTAACTTGTCCTGGTTTTAGGAAGTTCTGCAATGTTTTCTTTGCTTCTAAAATTTATAATTTTGGCTTTTCTAGATATTTTTTATCTCATGAGTTTCCAGAATTTTACTTCCACTATGTTCTGAGAAAAATAGAAAACTGGGACTTAGTTTATTCTTGTCTGAACCTCAATTAATATGTTTATACTAAGGCTGTCAGCCATTGCATTTGGCCCCATGCAATTTTTAGATACAGGTGAAATTAAAGTGGTCCCTCTTGTGCAGGAGAATTTTCCCTAACATTAAAGAACAGGCCAGAAATAGCTCTTAAAAGTTCCAGACCTTCTAATTTATTTATTTATTTATTTAGCACAACTCTATAGAAATCACGATGAAGCTACTATGGCTATTTGGCTTTGCAGAAATGCAATGAGGGAAAATACACATCTAAGAAGTTCGCTTTATTTGGATAAAAAGAACTGAATTATGGGCAAGCTAATAAATATATGTTAGTTTACTATCAGAAGGACTTTAATTACCATTTAAAAACCTTACTGATGTCCGGTAAGGAAAGCAGAGCTATATCTTTATGAAGTTGGGATGTCTTGGATGTTTAGTAATTTGTTTTTGAAAGCATCCAAGTTCAAAGGTAAATTATATTAGTAACTTAGCATGGCATTTTGGTAATAGAAACTAATATAAATTCAGTTTAAATGAGTGTAGCTATTAGTAAATAATGCCTTAGAAATGCTTTGGAAATTAATATGTTGGGTAGTTTAGGAAGTCTGAAAGGTATGAAGAGAAAAGACACATTTCTTTGAATAAATTATGTTTCCCCATTATTTTTTATTAACATGAAGCTATGCTTTCTACCAGGTAATTTTAAAAGTGAACCAGCCACCAGGTTGGAGCTTTGATTCTAGTAATTACATAAATTTAAATTTGCTTCTTGATTTCTACTGAATTAAACTTGTAACTTCCTTTAATAATCCTAAAGTGATTAATCCAGGATGAATGCAGCAAAAGAAACAAGCGTTGACTGAGTTCTACCAAGTCAAAATCTGAACTGATAGCCAAAATTTTATAACTTTAAACACTGGCTCTGTAAAGAGATAGATCAGTCATTACTATACTTTGGAAAGGTAGATTGTAGATCATAGAATCGTAGAATCAGATAGGTTGGAAAATACCTTCAATATCATCAAGTCCAATCATTACCCCAGTACTGCTGAGTTCACCATTAAACCATGTCACTACGGGCTTCATTTAGATGTTTTTCGATAGCTCCAGGGATGGTGATTCCACCACTTCCCTTGGCAGCCTGTTCCAATGCCTAATCACCCTTTTGGTGAAGAAATCTTTCCTAATACCCAATCTAAACCTTCCCTGGTGGAGCTTGAGATCACAGGAAGCCTCAAAAGAAAAAAAATATATATGTACCCCTTATTTTCTTATTTTACTTCCCTTCTGATGTACTGATAGCACATAAGGCAATCTAAGCTGTGGAGCATGGGGGCATATCCCAACATCTAGGTCCAGCTGCATTGCATTTTCATGTCAGATCAAGAGCAAGTTTTCACCACCCTCCCTTTCCTCCTCTTGTTTGTCTGTAAAAGTGTAGGGAACAGGAAGTGACTTATTTGTGTACCAACCAGACGGCTAGTGCTCATAACTGACATGCAGAAATTATTTTAGAAACCATGAAAATATGCCTTGCAACATGATTTATCAGAAGGTAATAAAATACAGGGACACTCACCAAGAAACAGTGATGAAAGGACAGAGAATCAGATCAGTAAAATGTTAAGAACATTAGCAAATTGAAATGAGATCTGCCAGTCAATCTGATAAAACTAGCCAAAGAGTTATAGCTGCAAACTAGATCAACTCAACTGCTTTGGGCAAAACCTACAGCAATTTTGTTAAAAAAGAAAACCAAAAGAAATTGTTATCGTAATTAAGGTACCCCTTTTAAGATTGATGGTGATGATTAGAATGAAAAAAATCTCTTAGGACTGCTCAACTTGGAACAGTGCTTCATTGCTTCACCTGGCTATTTTATTTACTTATACAGAAGGAATAGGGACATTTCTGCTTTTTCTAACTCTCCTTTCTGCTCTACAGATTGCACTTCATTCTGCAAGACTCAACAGTAGCTTAAGCAGCCAGCATGTTAAACATTTCAAAGTCCAGATTTTTCCAAACTCATTTTAGGCCAATAACCAAATATCCACTGTCAAGAATGTAATTGACTTTGACACTCAACAGTCAGTGGGTGACTCAGATGATAGGTGGTCTAATTTGCCATCTGGACATGCTAAGAGATTACATGAGGACATACATGTCTCCTCTCCCATGTCTTTAAGTAGAGGCCATGATGACCTAAATTACAGTTCTGGAACTAGATAGGGTAAATCCACAGACTTTTTCTGGTGTCATTCAGACTACAAAATCTTTTAAAAGCATGCTAATGTTTCTCACATTTCAGCAGTAGAAAGATAAAATCTTAGTCTGATACGACAGGCCTTTCAATTAGTATCACAACAAAAATTGTCTTGCTGGGATTTTTCTCATGAAAGAAGGCTTCTTCCCATCTTTCCAGTCAGAGTCTGAGATAATGAGGAAGTCTCTGTGATGAATCTATTTTCTAAAACATGTTATACACATGGGAAATCTTGCTCAAATACACAGTATTTGTTGTAACCAGATAGTTTCCCACAACTTACATAAACTGCATGCAGTACATCACTGAAGAGTGTTGTGATTTGGACTCTGTAGTCCCATATAGAGGTGTAAAGACCAGATTCTCTCTTTCAGTATGTTTTGCCTGGAAAAGTGGCTGGCATTCAGGTAACGAGGCTTCAGGTGCTTTTCCCTGCATTTGTCATCCTAAAGATGATACTAAACTGGAAGGTAAGAGCCCTTAATAATGTGACTGGATCTATGAAGCTATATACTGTGCAGGTTTTTCCATAGTTAAAGAAAAACACAAGTTACATATGCAGTCCCAAAGCAGACTGCTCCAATGGATTTTGGTGAGTTAAAAACTGTAGGGTTAGGCTATTTGAATACTAATGACCTTATGACAGTCCTTTGTGGGGAATCCGTACGTCTTTTCCCATGCAAGTTTAACACAGAGTTTCTGAGACTCTGCCTGGGGCTGTCTGAAACTAGTGGCAGGATTTAGTAGTCTGGAAGTAGTTTACTCAAGACCTTTGTTCCATTTAGCAGGCTGAAAAGTTCAATCTGATAATTTCACCATGGCTCAAATTGCGCAACTGTTGTCCAGGAATGCAAAGAAGAAAGGGAACCACTAACTTCTCACTCCAGAACGTCACAAAACCTCAGGTTGAGTTTGGTCCTGTGAGTGCATGTCCCATGTCTATTTTGATGAGTCAGGATGCTCCATGGCAAGTCATGCAACTTGCAACTGCTCCAAGCCAACTGTTTCTAGCTTGGCAATTCTCTGCTTTGCTCTCTACCTCAGGCAAAAGCCATGGAACTCAGCTCAAGGGTAAAGTTCAAACAATCCCACTGGACTTTTTAATTCTACCCTGTCATGGGTTCAGCAGCAGCAGTTGTCTTTCTCCTTTAAGTAGTAGCTGGTGCAGCACTGTGGTTTTGGTTTTCAGCTTGGGAGTAGTGCTGATAACACCAGTGTTTATAGTTATGGCTTAGAATGTTTATGCTGGCCAAGGACTTTCTTAGTTTCATGCTCTGCCAGGGAGGAGGGGAGCTGGGAAGAAGCCGGGCGGAAGGAGAGACAAGGCACCTGACCCAAACTGACCAAAGAGGCATTCCATACTGCAGTACATCATGTCCGGGAGGTAGAAACGGAGGGCAGAGACCAGAAAAGATGGTGGTGTAGGGGGGTGTGCATGGCATGGCCGGGATTTAGTATGAGGTGATGGGGTGCACTGTGTAGTCAAGTTTGGTATGAGGTGATGGGGAGTCACTGTGTGGCATGGCTAGGTATCAGGTGAAAATCTGTTGTATTCTCTTTCTTTGTATTTTCTCTTGTATATTATTGGTGGTAGCAGTAGTGATTTATGTTATACCTTAGTTACTAAACTGTTCTTATCTCAACCTGTGGGAGTTGCATTCTTTTGATTCTCCTCCCCATCCCCTCAGACTGAGGAAGAAAGAGAAGGGAGTGAGTGAGAGAGCGGCTGCATGGGTTTGAAAGCCTCAAACCACAACATACCCATATTGTGAGATGTGGCTTAAAGACTTGAAAAGTACATTACTAATTTTTACTAAAAGAAATTATTGTGCTTACATTCTTGTTGCTTCTTTGACTGACTTTGATGGTTTCAGGAAAGTAATCTAGAGGGAAGTCTGTAACAAAGGCTCAGAAACCTTTGAAATGCTGTTCTGTCCACAATTGTATGTAGCTTTCCAAATGAGTTTGCCTTACAGATTGTCAGTTTAGAGACAGGGAGCATGTTATACCAGAGTTTAATGGAGAAGGGCATCCGATTTATTTGTGAGTCAGAGGCTGTTCCCATAGGAGGATATTTGCTGAAGGAGTGTTTACCCATTAAGTGGAAACAAAATTGGTAAAATATTTTTACTGAAAAAGATGTAAACTCTCATCCAAAATAACCTCTCCCTTTCCTGAAATGGGCAAATGCAATTAGAATGTTAATGACAAGATTAATAGGTGGTATTAAGACTGCTACTGGAAGCATACCAAGTGTTGGACATACAATTGCACATACAGTTAGAGACAGCTGTCAAACTGTGTCAGCATTTCAGACATGAGGGCAGGGAATGGTTTGGGCTCTACATGTAACATTAAAAGCATAGGAAACCATTAAAACTACTGTTGTGCAATGCACTTATTCTGTGTGGCCGACTTGGAAGGCAACATTAACACCAGAGAGCTGGAAGCGAGCTGGGGACAGATAGCTATTTCTTCATAAGACTATAAATAGGAAACAGGCTGGTTGCTGTCAGTGTGAAAGTGAGCACTTTTTGAGTCCATTCTTTGTGGTTCTAGGGTTCTAGCCTAGTCTCAGCTCTGTTCAGAAGCTGAACTTGGATATTTAATTTAGAGGATATGTGTAGATTATGGGTTGAAGCCTGGTAGGTGGCTCTGCTTTCTGTAGGAAGGAGTTAAATGTCAAATCTACACTTCTGATTTGGTCTAAAATCCAGAAATCAAATGACTTTTCAAGGACTTTAACATGTCAATACTTTGCAATAAATTTTAAATATATGTGTGTGTGTATATACATATATATATAAAAAATAAAAAAAAATATCAGAAAGGACAGTAAGTATTTCCTACATGCACAGACCAAGGAGAATGCTTTAGAAAACTTTCCTGTGTTCTTTGGGAGATAAACTAATTTAGCACGAGTTTCTCAGGGTGGCACATTGTTTGGAGTACATCCCTTTCCTGTTTCCCTTTGGGATTCATTCACTGCTGCTAAGCGTATCTTCTTCATCACTGGGTTCCCCTGTAATACCTCCCAGAAACACAAGTAAGTAACCACTGTCACTTTGGGATTTTTTTGAAGAACAGGTCATAGTTTTGAAATTTCTCTGTGTTCTCTAAAAGAACTCTCAGGTAGATTTCATGTTCTGTTATGCCTATTACTTTTTTTCCTGTGAAAGTGACATCTCTTAGCCATAGAAAACTCTCACCTTCTGCTCTTAAAAGAAGACTGAGAAGAGACTGTTATGCTGAAGACAGTATTATGTTTAAAATTAGTGAAAGTGATTGTGTAAATGTCATGGGTAGTTCAATGCAGCTCACATTGGCTCATTATTCAGTTGCTTTTCAGAATAAATGTATTTGTTATTTTATGTCACCTTGAGAGGAAATCAAATGCAAAGTAGAAAATTTTAAAGGTGGAGTGAAACTAGTTGAATATAGGTTCCCGTATAATTTGAATTTGCTGTGTTTATGAGAAAAGAATGCTTTTGTCATACGCACATCTGTTACTTGGCTTTCCTGTTGCAGACTTTAGGAAAGTATTTGCCTTGGAAAGAGGAGACAAATTCAGCCACCATCTGGAAACAAGCTGCAAGGAAGCACCTTATCCATGAAAAAAATAATAATTAGGAAACAGGAGGTCAACTGAACCAAAAAAACACATCAAGCAGAACTATCATTGAAATCAAAACCAAAGATAAGTAAAAACTGCATGAGAAAGGACTGCAGGATAAGATGTTGAGATGTGTGCAGCATAATGGGTTTTAACCTGTGATACCTAGAGTTATGGTGACTGTAAATGAGGAATTTAAAGAATAAAAATGCAGGTAATTTAGAAAAGCAGGATGATTATTTTTCAGTGAACTGCAATCATTCTATATGCTACTGAAAAATGGCTTAGCTTCCAAATGTAAAAAACCTTGAAACACACATCTCTAGTATGTTAGCTCATCATTGTGGGAACATTTGTACTGATACTGTCTTTGGTGTAACTGTATTCAGTTACAAGGTCATCCTTTGACTTTGAATCCCTTTTATGAACCAGAATGTTTATTCCAGGTAAGATTGCCAGTTTCAAAATAATTTTTTTTAAAAAAAGGACAAGGATTAAAGCAAAATCTGAGAAATTCCTAACTTTAACTCTTAACCAAATATTTTTTGAAGCTTTTGTAAATTCTGAAAACTTTGAGAAAATGTAAGTACTAATTTACCTGTGTTCTTGTACATCCATAGTGAAATACAAGAGGGCCACAGAGTGATCTTGAGCATGCTACTTAAATGTTAACTTGGTTGCTGTCTATGTGTTGGATTAACTCCATCCAAGACGTATTGATTTATCAATGAACCAGCACTAAGCAGTGCAGTTTTGAGATGGTTGTAGTGCCATTTGCCATTAGCTTCCTGGCCATTGATGTAGGCTAACAGTATGGGCCAAGATTTTATTTAAATATATTTATTTAAATGCTGTTAACAGCACTCTTAAATGCTCTTCTGTTACTGACCAGGCCAAGTACTTTAAATATATGTTTTGTGGCTTCTTTTATGGTTTCCATTATTTTATCATCTTACCCATTTGCAGCAAAGTGTGTTTAGCAGGCTGAAAGCTTACAGAGCAGCACAGAGCACCTGAGAAAGCTTTTACTTGAAAGTAAGCACCAAGAGTCTCTTCCTTAGAGAACTCAGCTGGGCTCATGGTTTTCTTTCATATAATAACCTAATAGTTACCACAGTTGCCAAGGAAATGAGAGACTTATATCCTATTACCTCCTCTAGCTCAAAGGGCTGTAAACCAAAACTTCCCAAGAGGATGTATCAAAAGGCTGGATATGGGGATACTCTCCCAAAATTACAGAGAAAAATCTTCTTTCTTAAACACTTTAAGAACCATGTACAAATTGCCTGGGGGATATTTTTCCTACATTTGTGTTAAAGAATAAAGTAAATATATGAAGAGAGAAAGAAAAAATTATTACTTGAAGTGTTTATATATTTTAGATAATGCACAAGATCCCAGAGAATTTTAGCACCCTGTCAGTTTTCAACAATCTCCTATTCTCTTGTTACTATCATAAGGATCAGAGAAAGATGTAGCATTGGATGCAATATTTCTTGGGGGACCAATCTGAAATCATTTTTCATCCATAACAAATCACTGCATCTATTTCCTCTCCTCACAGAAACTCTTAAGCTCAGGGCAGGCATTGCTTTGGTGATATTGTATCAACTTTTTCTCGCAGAGCAAAGAAACAGAAACTCCCCTATATCTGAAAAAGATGGATTTTTCATTGCACCTGTGACTGGTGCCTTCAGTTCCTGCCAAGAATGGCTTCCAATAATAGCAATTGTAATACATATATTTTCAATACAGCCAAAGTTACAAGTAAAGAAAACAGTATTACTAACTATTCTAAATATTAAGGCCAAGCATAGGTGTGAATACTGAAGCAGTACAAAATATCACTTAACTTTTCAATATGCAACTGTGGCTCATTGCTTAGAAATTAAAAACCAAACATAACAGAGAAAAAATCAGTTTATGATAGAGGTAGCTCATTTGCATTAGGAGAAAACGGCTTTAGAAAAGACCAGTGTAGCAGGCAAGAAGCATCCATAATGTAAATGGGAACTCAACCATGTATCAAAGTAATGAAATAACCCTATGATACAGAGAGGACTAGGGTATGTATGCATCCTACTGATATGTTCTTGGCAGTTGCATGGCAATACTTTAGGGTTTTTTAATTATTTCTCAGCTTTGACAAAGCCAGAGAGACACTTTGGTGCTGGGATGGAAAGGGTATGTGTGAATTGCCAACTCAGTGGCTATAGAGATGGGTGTTTCGTGTTTCTGCTCCTGAATCTTCTCACTGTAAACCTAAGGCTGAAAAATAACTTAGCATAAATTAAGAACTCCCTAAACACCACCATCATCCCAAAAACCAAGCAAACAAAAAGAAAAAAACACAACAGCAACAAAAAAACAACTCTGTTTTTAACTATTTAGACCATTTTGAAAATTCTAGATGGGCTTTTATATTATTATGAAGGTTAAAGACCCAGGATATTCCAAATATGCAGACATTCTTTCAGATGACAGCTCTTTATCAAGTTTATCTCACTTGCAGATGGCAGAATAGATAAGAAGTGGTGATCTCGTATCCATCTACTTCAATATCATACAAAATATGACACAGATTATTTCTTATATGGCTGCCTTGGAAACTGCGAGTAGAGGGTTGGAGGAATAAACCACTGTGGAGTTTGCTCCCACATCTTAAATAGGCTTCTATGGATCATTTTA
The DNA here is from genome assembly GCA_032466535.1 of Forpus xanthops. Lineage (NCBI taxonomy): Eukaryota > Metazoa > Chordata > Aves > Psittaciformes > Psittacidae > Forpus > Forpus xanthops. The sequence continues at coordinate 12,841 of JASSUY010009593.1, read as the reverse complement.
TTGAATATGAAGATCTGCTTGAATTTCATCTTTGATTGCAACCAGTAGCACATTTATAAACACATTATTTAAAAGTAAACAGGAAAGTGTTAATATCTGACATTAGCATGAAACTTATTACCTACAACATAGATCAGACTAAAAATAACTGTCTAAACACTGAAGTTTCTCCATAAATACTCATGAAACTATTTCTAATAAACACAGTCAAAATGTAATTTCCCCAAATTTAACATTAGAAAGTGTAAGACAAATCAAATTTTTTTATTTGTCAGTATAAGTTTGATTTTATATAAGCTTTTTAAAATTGTCATACCTATCTACAAGAAGGGCCCAAGACAAGGCCCATGCAACTACAGGTCTCTCAGTCTTATTTCAGTTCCTGGGAAAATTATGATATTAGTCCCCTTAGCAACTATTACTATCCAAATGAAGCATGTGATCGGGAAAGTCAGAACAGATTTATCAAAAGTGAATCATGCTAGACTAACCTGATCACCTTCTACAATGAAATAACACCTTCTGCCAACATGGGGAGAGCAGTGGATGTTGTTTACTTGAACTTCAGTGAAGCGTTTGACAGTGCTTCCCACAGCCTTCTCCGAGACAAACTGTCAAGATACAGATTGGAAGGATGGTCTGTGAGATGGGTAGGAAACGTGCTAAAAGGCTACACTCAGAGGGTGCTGATCAACGGTTTTTACTCAGGCCAGCAGCCTTTCACAAGTGGGGCCCTCTAGGGATAGATACTGGGCTCCATTCAGCATCGTCATAAATTATCTGGATGGCAGGGTCAAAAGCACCCTCATCAAGTATACTGATGACACATAACTGAGTGGTGAGGTGGAGACAACAGAAAGGACAGCCATCTGACAGAATGGACAAGCTGGAAGAGTGTTTGAAGAACTGTATGAAGAACTGCTTGAAGTTTAACAGACTAGTCCAAAGTGCTGCACTTGGAATGATATAACCAAGGAGGATCAGGATACAGAGTACAGTGTAGGATCTATGTGGCTGGGGAACAGCCTTGTTGAAAAGCAGCTGGGGTCCCTATGTACAAGCTGGCCATGAGTCACCAGCATACTGCTGCAGCAACAAGGGTAAGTAGGGTCCTGGGCTGCATCTACAGTGTGTTACTAATAGAGATAGAGATGTAATCATCCCACTGAACTTGACATGTGCTAGGCTGCACCAGGAGTACTGTGTCCAGTTCTGGTACCCACAATTCAAGAAAGATGTAGACAAACTGGAGAGGGTTCAAAGGAAGGCCACAAAGATGATCAAAGGGTTGGAGAATCTGCCCTGTGAGGAAAGATTGAAAGAGTTGGGGCTTTTCACGCTGGCGAAGAGAAGGCTCAGGAGGGAGATTCATCGTAGTATTCCAGGATCTGAAGGGTGGCCACAAAGAGGTTGGAGACTCTCTCTTCACAAGAAGCCTCATAGAGAAGACAAGGGGCAATGGGTACAAATTGCACCAGGAGAGGTTTCATCCTGAAAAAAGAAAAATTGAAAGACATTTTTTTTACAGTGAGAACAATCATTCACTGGAATAACCTCCCCAGGGAACTGTAAAGTCCCCATCACTGGAGCTTTTCAAGATGCAATTGAACAGGATGCTAAAGAATTTCATCTAGGCTCCCTTTCCCATGAAAGGTTGGACCAGATGATTTTTTTGAGGTCCCATCCTGGAGATTTTGACAGCTTGTTTGTTCATTTGTCTTATACAAAGACCATGTCAAACGATTTCCTGGCTATATTGTCATTGATGATATGTGTCTGGGAAAAATTGAGCTGCTGTTTTAACTAGGTGGTCAGATGAGCATCTGACGTCACTAGCTGCTGAGTGACAGGACAGAATTAAATGTTCCTTCTAACTGAATGTGTACAAGTTTGTCCATGACAGTTTCAGCAGTGGGTTATCCCAGGTGTTGCCTCTGTGAGGAGAGGCTCCATGTCAGACACAGCCAGTTCCAGACAACTCAAACAGATCCACCCACCACAGGGCACATCTGAGCTCCTCAGCCAAGATCCTGGTGCCTTGGGGCATGTTTTAGAAAAGGCAAAGCAAACCCACAAGACAAAGAGTGGAGAAGGGTGAGTGGAGTGTGAAACAACAGAGGGAACACCAAGGTCAGAGGAGGGAAGAAAGTGCTTCAGATGTTGTCGCAGAAATTCCCTTTCAGTAATGAAGGAGATTGTGATGGAGCAGGTGGATATTCCTGAGGGACTGCAGGCTATGGAAAGCCCACACTAGATCAGGGGAAATGTGTGAGAGGGAAGTAGCAGCGAGAAACCACCATGTACTACTGACCATCTGACCATGCTCCCTGCTCTGCTCAGGATTGGGGATGTAGAGGTATTAGAAGTGAAGTTGTGCATGAGAAAAGAAGGGCTTAGCTTTAATGTTTATCTTTGCTTCTCACTACCTAAATCTTTTAATTGCCAGTAAATTACATCATTTTTTCCACAGGTCGAGTCTGGTTTACCCATGACAGTGACTGGTAAGTGATCTCCCTGTTGCTGTCTCAACCTGTGAATTCTCATATCCCACTTTTTCCCCCTGCCCCACTGAGGACAGGGGGTGAGTGAGCAACTGGAAAGGTGTATGGTCCTTAGCCAACGTTAGCCCACCACAACATTTTGAATCAAAATAAATTGTTTCAAGTGCATATCTCAGCAATTGTTATGCTGGTCAATGTTAGTTGTGTTCTCTGTTTTATTTATTATTATTAATAAGGATCATTATTATTAATTAATTGGTGTGGGTTTGTTTTGTGCTATTTAAAATTTATATTAAATAAATGGAGAGACTTTGGAGTTCAGGGTAAGTCTTTAATATTCAATGCAATTAACTAAAACAGAGCTGCTAAAATACTTTTGTGACCTAATTAGAGGAAGAAATAGAATATTTTCACTTTTTTGTGATAGGGCAGACATAGATAACGAGCTTGCTATAACAAATGAGTTGTTTTTATTAGCTCATCTGTAGTAATTTTGTGTCAAAAATTCTTGGTCAAGGACACTGAATCTTACCATTCTGATCATGACAGATGCTATAAATCATAAGATCTCACTGAACTCAGTATCTTAGAAACCTGAATCTCTCCTGAGAGAAAAGCCTGGTAATCTGAGCTTTATATTATGAATCAGAAATATCTTTGGTTTGCCTTACCTTCACTGAGGTCTTCAATTAGCTAGTGTGGGAGCTATCATGAATCAAAAATGGAGCATTTGTCAACAATCAATGTTGCTTTTCATTTTAGAAAGTACTGACCTATAATAGTAGGAACACCATGACTTGTTTTGGTAACTATGTTTTTCTAAAACTTTAGGTGAACTGGAAAAAATTGAAAGGGAATCAAAAGAATTATAAAAGTGTTAGAAAAGCTTATCTGTGAGGAGAGATTGAAAAGCTTACTGATGCCACTTTGAGGCCACTTTCATTATCTTTAAATGGCCATGGTGATTGAAGGAGGTCCTTGATGACTGGGTAAAAGCAGATGTTATATCCATTTCAAAATGAGCAGGAAGAATGTTACAGTGACCTGCAGGTCAGTCCGCCTCCCTTTGGTTTCTCAGAAGATTATGGAGAAAGACCTCATGGAAGCCATTTTCAAGCATGTGAAGGATAAGAATATGTTTGGAAACAGGCAGCATGGATTTACCAAGGCCAAAGCATGCTTAACTGATTGCCTTCGGCAATATCACTGACTCTTTGTATCAGGTGGAGAGAGTGGTGTAAGTAGTTTGCCTTGAATTAAGCAAGGCCTTTGTTTCCTATGACAAACATGTAGCCTAAAAGTCGATACTGAGTGGGCTACAAACTGGGGGAAGAACTTTGTAGAACATCAGGCTTAATGATTGGTGGTAAAACAAATTGAAGTCTAACTAGCAGTGATACTCTTCACAGGCCAGTATTGAGATTGATTCTACTTAATACTTTCATCAATGACCTGGATGATGAAACCTTTATCAATGGAAGTTTGTGACTGACACTGAAATGGCAGGGGGAGGGCAGTGAGGGAGGAGAGCAACACTGATGAGTAAGCCGGAGGAAAAGGCTTGCCATTTGGAGCAACCTTGACATCCTGGTGTAATGGACTGACTGGAACCTCTCTTAGTTTAGCAAAGGCAATTGCAAAGTCACGTACCTTATACAGAACAATTGCATGTAGCAGTAGAGGCTGCTGACATTGCAGCAGTGCAGAAAAGGACCTTGGGGTGCTGATGGACAACAAATTGAATGTGAATCACTGCTGTGCACTTGTGGTCATGAAAGCCTATCTCATACCAGGGTATATTTATAAGAATGTAGCCAGCACATCAAAGAAAGTCTTAATTTCCCTTTACCTGACACTCTGAAGGCCGCATCTAATGTATTATGTCCAGCTTTGCACATCCCAGTACAAGTGAAATTTAGTCCAGCAAAGTGTCATTAAATGAATTGAATGTCTGGAGCATATAATATACGAGGATGAATAAACTGGATTTGCTGGGTCCAGAGAAGAGAAAGATAAAGGGAGTCAAATAACTATCTTCAGTGACCTTAAGGGGCCTTATAGAACCAGATTATTGTAGGAGGTGCACAGTAAAAAGACAAGAAGTACTGGTCACAGGTTGCAATAGCAAAAATCATAACTGAGTATGAGGAAGAAAATTTCAGGGTGAAAATTGTTAAGCACTGGAACAGATTGCCAAGATAGGTAATGAAATTTTCACCCTTGGAAGTTTCCTTGAACAGCCTGATGTAACCTTGAGGTTTACTCTGCTGTTAATGCTTGTAGAAGGAAAATTGGTCAAGATGTTTTTTGTTTGTTCTTTCCAGACCTTCACTTCTATGAATCTTTAAGGCCATCTCTGAAAAAAATAATGTTTCACAGCATCTAGCTGTTGGGTTCTTTGATAAATACTGGAATTTATGCCCTTGAATGGAGTGCTTATGTTTTGTCTGGAGCTCCGAAGTATTCCAGCACTTAAGGGAGGAGTCACAAAAGTTTTGTGCATATATATACCATGAAATGTAAGCACAACATAAATACCTAGAACAGATGTATCAGTTTTAAGTTTAGAGAATGTATCCATCTTGTTCTGAACTCCCAGTATGGATAGTTTCTTTTCACATCAGTAAACTATTCTAGGAGCATTTTGCCTGTGTAAATGTTGCAGAGCGCAGGTAGAAACTAGAAAATGAGGTGTTCTTTCTTTTTTTTATTTAATCAGCTGCTCAATTGTTGGTATACTCAGCAAGGTTGAAGATGTGGGAGTTAATGCCATCAGCATTTCTTAAGTGCTTTGAAGATTAAAGGCAATATAAAGCACTAATTATCATTACTAATTAGTATCACACCAAACTTGACTCACTGACTGGTTTTTCAAGTCTTAAAAGGGTTGTCAGCAATCTTCTGGAAAACTTGAAAACCTTTTTCTCACAGACAGAAAGTGAGAGCTGGAACATACTGATGTAAAGCCAATGTATAGTTCTGGGTTTATCTGAATCCAAGCAGAGCAAATTCATTGTCAGGTGAATCAGAGGCCAGCCTTTGATAGAGGAGCATTCTCTAAGCCAAGAAAGGTAATCGTTAAACAAATGTAATGGGGCCAGACTCATAACTTCTAAAATTCTATGAAATCAAAGAGTCTCCTTTCTAGGATCTATACTTACTGAGTCTGCTCAATAGGTATGATTGATTCCCTGGCTTCTGTACTTTGCCAGTATCATTATAGACATACACACTTGCTGAGGATATTTTTCAACTGCAAGTGTTGAACCTATTCTCATGTGTTTCCAGTCACATGGGTATGGCTGACTCTTTACCATCATGGTTATTGTTTGGGCTTTTTTTTTTTTAAGCAGATAGGGTAGGATACAGCCTTGATTAATTTCAGGGCTGCTGTCTATGTGTGAACTAAGTGTCTTAAATCTAATAATGATAGAATCATAGAATCATGGAATAGTTAGGGTTGGCCTTAAGATCATCTAGTTCCAACTCCCCTGCCATGGGCAGGGACATCTCACGCAAAACCATGCCACCCAAGGCTATGTCCAACCCCGCCTTTAACACCAGCAGGGATGGAGCATTCACAGCTTCCCTGGGCAACCCATTCCAGTGCCTCACCACCCTCACAGTAAAAAATTTCTTCCTCAGATCCAATCTAAACTTC
>JASSUY010009592.1:0-51292 GCA_032466535.1 Forpus xanthops | reverse complement strand
GAGGACACCAGAACTGCACACAATATTCCAAGTGAGGTCTCACAAGAGCAGAGTAGAGGGGCAGGATCACCTCCTTCATTCTGCTGGTCATGCTCCTTTTGAGGCAGCCTTAACCTCTCCACAACCACCACAAGCAAAATAAAGTCCAGGCCACCACGAAAGCCTTCAGATTGATGGAAAACTACCAGCATGCACAAGGCTAGACACCTGATTACATGCCAAGCAGAGATACTTGGAATTCACTTCACTGCATTCTTGCCCCTTCAGATAATTGGTTATTATATGTACTTTGTAATTATGAAGAGCTGCCTGGATGAGCACTGGGGCAGGTAAAGAAATAAGATTATCTCCTTGTTGAGCTCCTGATATTCAGGAAACAGTAAGTGCTGCATTTGCTTTATTTGTTCCCTTTTGTTTCCTGCTGTAACTTCCACTATTAAGACCTCACCACAACACGGCAGAAAAGATAGCCAAAACGCAACCCCACTGTCATTAAATAGTGGAAAACATTGCAAAATCCACACAATAACAAGGGGCACACGTTATGCAGTTTTAGCTGTGCTGCTCATGTCCACCACGTGTGTGGTATTTTCTGTTTACCTTTGGTTTATTAAACTTCAGTCCTGGATCATTACTGCATGTCCCTGAAACAGGCCCTGTATGTATTGCTGTCTACGTGAACTTGCTGTAGTAAACTTCCTTTGTGAAACATGGGATTTAGGCGCTGGATCTTACAGCACCAGAGCCAGCTTGCCTAACCAGTGCACAGGGAAAGAAAAGCCCCAGAGAAAGCCCTGGAAATGCTCACTCCTGAAGGATGTGAAGCTGAAGAGGATGCTAGCTGGAAAGCAGGACTGTCGGCTGCTCTGCTGGGATAAGGAGTCTTGCATGACATGGTTTAGTGTGAGGTGTCCCTACCCATGGCAGGGGGGTTGGAACTAGATGATATTAAGGTCCTTTCCAACCCTAGCTGTTCTATGATTCTATGATACCTGGTTCGAGACCTTATCAGCTTGTATGGAACATTTCAGGGATGTTCTTGACAAGCAAATCCAAACCTCTACCTTGCATTAATTGTTTGGGGGGTTTTGGTGACTCCTGAGTAACCCTGTAAGTCTTCTTAGGTTCATTCTTGAAATATCTTTTTTTCCTCATGATTTCTCAATTAAAATAGCTAATTAAAACTGGCACAACCCTCCCACCAGGCAGTTGGGACTGTTCTGAAAGTCTATTATTCTGCTTTCGCTTCATCAACTATTCTAATTCTACCCAATAATGAGTTTGGAACACCATGAAAACCCTGAAAGAAAGTTTACAGCAACAAAAATTCATCCCAGCTGATATCTAAAGATCAGTGCTTTAAAATCCTGCCTTTTGCTTTTAGCTATACATTTGTGAAAGCACAAAAGAAAAGTTGATAGTAGCCAGGATCTACCTGAATATTGTGATTTTATTGATGACTGTTATCATGCCTCCTTACCAATGACACTGAAAACCACAAAATTAGTCAGATTTTGTCTTTTTCCATCATTAAGCCTACAAGCTTTTTCATTTCTAACAGAAATGAAACTCATATATATAATTCCAGCAGACAAGGATAAATAGCATTGATTTCCAGGGTGTATGTGCATACCATTGTTTAAAGGAGGATAATATTTAATTTGAAATTTGGGATTAAAACAACAACATGGATTTTAAAAGGATCATACTGCATTAAATGTTTCCTCTCCATTTCCTGTAGCTTAAGCAATTCCAATGAAGGAGGCTAAACCTTCATACTCCGGTCGATGAGGCACAAATGTATTTCTCACAAAGCAATACTTTCTAATAGATTTGACGGCAACATTTCCCTTTATGTCAAGGTTTGATTTTTTTCCAAACTTTATGATACATTATGAAGGAAATAGAAGTTGGTGAAGATCAACAGACATTTTATGGAGTACAAAACTGTTTGCAATTCCTTATGCTTTCATTAAGCGTGATTCTACTCTTGTTAAATGAAATCCTTCTCTACTTATGTTAGAGAAACCTTCTCAGAGAGGACAATATAGCAGGGATTTCCAAGAGGGGATTTCTGCAGTGACAGTCCATTAGTGTCTGCTGCAGAAATTTTAATTGCAGAAAGGAAAGATGGGGCTTTCTGAGAGACACTTCTTGTTCACTTTAATACAGCAGTTGTAAAGCTAAGCATTTTTCAGGGTTTTGACAAAATGGAGTTTGCCTCAAGCATCTCTCTGGATGTGAGCTCACAGTCTGCTGAAATATCTGTTCTGCTACAGGTATTGTGAGTTCAGCTGGAAAAGGAGCAGTAAACATGCAGGATCTATACCTGCCCAGCTGTGAATAACTGGCTATTTCTACCATCCTCCAGGAGGCAGCAGCAGCATTTAAAAAGTGTAATTCATTAATAAAATAACTAGAAGGAATCAGGAATCAAAAGCCTGGAGACTTAAATCTTAGTTAGAATCACGTATCCGTGCAGAGCCTCCTGTACACTAAACAGGTGTTATGATTAACCAGCTCCTTTTGCTCCTTTTCCATCTGCAGAATGATGGAGCTCACAGTGTCTGCATGGCTGAGAGCTTGCCCTCCCTGTCACTCTCTGCAAGTGTGAACATTGTCACAGCAGTAACATAGGCTCCTGACACATTTTGATCGTTTCACTGCTGGATCAAGCTCTGTAGATCCTGTGGCTGCCACTTTAGTAGGAGGCTCCAGAAGCCTAGATTGGCCATCACTGTTTGCTAAGAAGATGACAGAGCATGTTCCTGAAGAGGAATACATCACCAGGAGAGTTAACTGAACTGTCTTTTCATCTTTCAGAGAGGTGTCTTTATCAGAGGTTCCTATTTTCAGCTGATGGAGCCAGGTGAGGCTGAATGATAAATGATCAGATGCTATAGCTAGCAATTATTCAGAACAGTGATTTATGTACGCAGTCCTGCTTCCAGACTTTCCATTATGCCATGGAATGAGGAAAGACCTCTGGCTAAACAGCCAGCAGAGGTCTGGCAAAGGAGATTTGGAATAATACCACCATGGGTTCGACCTAGGGGCTGAACATCTTCCATCTTGGGGAAATCATCTTTAACCAACTGCGTGACTCTGTTCAAGTCCTTGGATCAGTGAGGGCCGGTGCAGGGCTTCTCCCTTTTCTCCTCTCTCCCATAGTCATAATGATTTTGCTAAGTGTTCTCTCTGTGATATCCTTCCTCTTTAAGAATTTAGACAGCAGAACAGAAAGTGATACCAGTACATAGGTAGCTTCCAACTGCTTCCTAAGTTTCTGCAGATCTAATGTTTATGCTCAAAGAAAAGAGATGTCCATTTGCTTCCTTTAAATCATCGTACTTCTTCAGCTTGTAGGCTTCCAGAGTTTAGAACAGGGGGAAAACTGTTTTCAGAGACAACAACCTTAAGCTGAAAAGACTGCAGAGACAATTTGCTTGCCGAACACACATAAAACCCTTCCAGAGCACAACTGAATTAAGACACACTCATTTTCTAAGTTGCTTTGATAAATGCTGTAGAATTGAAGACATACGACCATCTGTTAGCTAAAGACTATTAACGTATTCTAGATGCTTGCTCATGCCCTTTCTCTTCCAGCGCTAGATGCTAGATAGAGCTAAGGAAGTCAGACTAGCAGCTAGACAGGCACTGAGAGATAACTGAGCTGAGAATGGAACTAAAATCTGTTTAAATTCTGCTTTAACTCAAACCAGGAATCTGACGGACTTATTTATATTCCAGCACTTGTACCCCAAGTCAGACTAGCAGTGGTATGTTTATTTCAGCTATTCTGAGAAGCTGAAGTCCTAAATCACAAAGGCAACTGTGCTTTACAATCCATCAGTTGGGTGTTTGCAATTAAGCACCGTATGGAAACCAAACACAGCCTTGTCCACAGGAAGATTCAGCAAGGTCATGCACCAGAGTGAGTATCAGGAATAAATGAACATACGGAGCTGACTTTAAATGAACTGCTTTCTGACAAGCTCTTCTCCACATGTCCAGAAAGAAAAAGGTTTCAGAAGATTTAAGGGGTTAAAGGGATAGGATGGAAAATAAAGATGTTGATACTGGAATGCACAGCACTTAATACATTTTTTCTTAACAGTCTGATACTGCAAGCCAAAAGCAGACACTGAATTGATTTACATTTTATTAGATTCTGGTTTCCTGCATTTAAAAAGAAGAGATGTTTGGATTCAATTATTTCTTTAAAGTATGCACACACCCACTCAATATATTCCACATTTGCATTCCCGGAAAGAGAATTATTTATCCACTTTTTGGAAAAGATACTGCTTAAAATGGATCAACAACAGAAAGATGAGCAGAAAAAGCACAGATGCTGACATTCAGAAATGGATCAGGAGCTCAACCCATGCCATAGAAGTACACGGAATTACATTTTGGGGATCCCTTTTCTGAGTTGCCCAGCAGTGAGGGAAGGGGACTCAGTCATCTGCTCTTTCATCTCTGCTCCCCTTCACCACCAAACATCTACAAGGAAACCTGGGAAGACCACGGTTGTGCTGTACCCTCATTACTGTGTTTGCAGTGAGCCATCATGAAGAGTAGGAAAAATCATCTCTATTATCTAGGTTTCAGGGCTCATAATTTGTTCTCTCAATATAAACTTGAGATTTCCATTGTTTAAAACATTATTCAGGGATCTCAACCTTTTCTTGTATTCATGAGAGCCACAGCTTATATTTATGCTACATAGTTTGATTGAAACAATCAATTCCACTCTTCTGTACAGATTTCTCACCTTCAGAAGAGAAAATTTCTGGGCAAGTCATAAGTATCAAGTGTTTTCTTTGATGCAAGAGGGAATTTTCACACCTTTGTATTGCTGAAAAATGCAGATCCTCTCAATTAGGCCATAGAACTACAGAAGGTTGATTCCAGGGGCCTTATGTCCACTTGGACTATTTTGTTATAATGTGACTAAACCAGAGTAGCGACACCAGCTTCTGATCAATATGCATTATTTCTATAATGAGCATTTCTATTGCTTATTTAAGTGGAATGAGAAATATTCATGCATGTATGTGCACAGCAGCTCATAAGACTTCATGCATGAAGAAACTGCTGTCAAAAGGGCTACAGCGCAAGGAGCCTGCTTATTTAAGTATTGGAAATGGCTACATTTGAAATAGAACAGAATAAAAAACAAGGGAGAGGAGGAAGGTCAATAGCCAAGAAACCCAGTAGGAATGTTAAAGCTGAATTTAATATATCTGGTGAATTAGTAGTGCTTCCAAGTTGTGTGAAATCCAATTAGCCTCTGGAAGAAAGGTTAGTTTGCTATCCCCATTCCCTACACATATGGAGGGCACTATGAAACAGATACTCAGGCTGTTAATTCTTTTTTTCTTAGAAGAAAGGCTGTTCTTGCATTCATGAGGGTATTAGACTGAGGAAAAACATGCTGTGCAGTTTGGAAACATAAGAAGCACAGCCATCAGCACCAGTATATAAAACATTATCCTTTCTCCAGTCAGAAAACTGTTAAACCAGAAATTCTAGGTGACAGATTAAGACTATGAAAGCGTTCCAGCGCAAATTACCCTAAAACAGGTAGCACTGAAGAATTAGAGAATTGTCAAACCATTTCTCCTAATCGTCCCCCCTCATCACTCTTGAGAGGAAATGGTAATTCTGAACTACAAAAGAGCATCAGAAACTTTGGAAGTAGTGTCACCACACAGCCAAGGTCAAGCAATACTGATGGAAACGGGAGGCTTGAAAGTAGGAGCACAGAGAGCCTATCAACCTACTCAAGGTCACGCTGAAGAGCCAATGGGCTGGAATTTCCAGTTAATGGGATTTCCAGCAACAAGCTCTTAAAACCTATTGCTGCTGATGATCCTGTTGTGTATATCTTTGTGAAAGAGAAAGGCTCTTGTTCAGCTTTGTGTGTTTTTCTTCAACTGCACAATGGTACTGATGGTGATGGAGAGGCACTGGTAAATAGAGCTTCGTGCTGGTTAAAACATGAACAAACAAAACACCCCGCACCAGGACTGGATGGTTTGGTGTGTGCTTGCAAACAACCTCCTCCATCTTCAGAGTGCCCAAAAAGTGTATTACCTTTAGCTGACCAGCAGAAGGGTGAAAAGTTACACCATGCATTTACTGCTTGTAAGCAAGCTCTGATGGCTGAAGGAGACCAACAGTCATATCCTGACCTCATTTCAATACCAACTTTCCCTCGAGGAATTCTCCCCTCTGTACCCCACACTGCACCATCTACCTGGTGTGTGAGAAGGTCAGAACCAGCATCCCCACAGCCACCCCTCTTCCTGCTGACTTTTGTTTGGGGAAGATGGTGCAGCAGATGAACCCTCAATGAGGGACAAAACTGATTTATTCATGCATTTACATTTGCAGGGATAAGCCCACTGTCTTCCAACCTACCCATTCTGCCTGACTACTGCCCAGCAAGCAGCTGTGGAAGCAGAGGGCAGCAATATGCTTTTGAGAAGAATTAAGTTCTGGCAAAATGACAGTTGTACAAAATAGCAGGATTTGCTCCTACAGCCTCTTTGTGATGTGGTGTACAAAGACATAAGAGAAGAAATTCTGTCTTTGAAAATCACTCAGAGTGACAAAGGAAATTATATTAAGTATGAACAGATTTGGTTTCCATTTAACAAGTGGATGTGTTTTACTCACTGAGGCAGCTCTCTTTAAGAGATGTAGTTATTCAACATTGTTCTGGGTGCTGCTGACATCAGTAACTCCCTTCCAAATAATAAATCCTAGGGAAAAGTCAGAGTCAGACTTGCCATTATTATTAGTGCATTAGGAGAGCTCAAGGGCACTTCACTTGAAGTCAGGCATCACCACTGACTCTAAAGGCAGCATATTTCAGGCTGGCTCTGTCTCCCCCGCACAGCAGCACACTAACACACTTCACTACACTTGTCTTCCTTGGTGTCTGTAGAAGGCACCATATGTTAATGAGGATTATAGCAATGCATTTTCACAGTTTTTCCTGAGGAGCATGCACTCAGTTGCAAGTAAAACCTTTTTCTGACCAGACACGACTATTCTATCAATGCAGCTTATGCACACATATTTGTGTCTCAGCCTGCACTTATTTTATGCAGTGAATACGTCTCCAACTACACAGCCTTTCAAGCATCTCTGCTATTTATGTCATATCTAAAGATACTTCTAATAATTAATCCTTGGATGTGTCACTAAGCTCATTTGCACAAGTCCCCTTGGTTTTGTTCAACATCTGCAAAATCCATAGCACTTTCTCATCAAAGGGGATGTCAAAAAGATAACACTTATACTTCATGCTATCAACCGCAATGGAAAACAGACACCAGTATGAAGTATTCAGCCTCCAAAGTCATCCTTCCTAAAACACACCTTCAAACCTGATGATGAACAAACCATCCTGTCCTCCAATGTAACTTCATTTGCAGCCTATGGATACAAGTCAGCCTAATTCTTGAAGAAGGTGAGAAAATGTGAATGGTTCCGCTCCTAATTAACAGTGGCCTTGCATGTCACCCCACTCATAGCATCAAAGCTGTTGCTCAATTGCTAAACTGTTCTCTAAAGGCATTTTGACTAGTTAAATTTTGTAAGGCTCTTTATTACACTGTTAATTGTGGAGATTAATGGGAATTAAAAATGGTGTCCTTTAAAAATTAAACTGTAACATATGCTACATCCAATCGAAAGGAACGTTCCACTTGCCACCAAGCTGTTCTTTCAGGGAGTTAACATTTCTGCCTTAATTGTAAGTCTTTGTGTTTGCAGAGATATCCTGAATTTACAGCCAGTGTAAATGCCCTCCTTATCGGAACCATTTTGTTTTCACCCTAATTTCTGTTAATCTTTGAATAAAGCTATTAACTTTTTTCTCATTACCAGGTCTTTTGAATGCAGCTGACAGCTAACAAGGTAATGGAAAATTCAGCATTGTGTCCTGAGCTAAACCATACTAGGGCAGAAATTACCAATGTAAAGCAGGCTGGGAGACAAAAATACTTTGTCCAGAGCAGGCAGTGAGGCTGCTGAAATGAACATCCCAACGCCTCGCACATGAAAATGTCTTTTTTCCACCCCCTTTTATTCTTTCTTTTTCTTTTCATTTGAAACACATCCCATCCCTTCCATGTCCAGGGATTCATGACAAGTTCAAGCTCAGTATGCAGTAATGTTAATGGAATAATTGATGCAGGAGTACTGAAATAGAGTATGTGTAAAATGGCAGGCAGCATAATTGTCTGGAGTGAGTTCAAGCATTTCTGCAGTGAAAAACCGTCCTGTTTTATAATCACATCACGTCTCCTTGCTGCTGAGTAGCAAGCAAATTTCATTTGGAGATGATCCCAAGTTGCAGTTGATTTACTGGGGGGATTCCGAAAGGCAGAAGGTTAAAGCCTTCTTGCCCCAACTAAATAGCACCTTGGAGAGGTATTAAAGGGTCCACACTAGTTTTGGAGGCATCATTGAGATTACATCATTGTAATAAATGTCTAGCACAGCAGGGTGAAGCTTTGCCATTGAGCAGTGGCAAAAGAGGACCCGATTTACAAATCAAAATCCTTTTTAATATTTCCCCTTTCTTTTTTGAAATACAAAGAATTGTGTGATGGAAGAAGGAAGAATGAAAAGGAGTTTTAAAAACCATGACGCAATTAATTTCTGCTTCTGTGAAACATGTAAGAACTATTATATTTGGATGGTTTTTCTCATAAAATGAATTGTAGACTACTGAAGCAATTAGACACTAATTGCTATGAGATTCTCCCAAGAGATATACAATAAGAGAAACAGGAGACAGTCAGTGACTTACAAGCAGAACTGTATGTTTCTTTCCCAATCTCTACAAAATGGCAAATTCCACTTGTATGGGTGCAGAGGTGACTATCGAAGCACACAGATAAGCCAGCTGCAGAGGGTTATACACATTTTCATTCTCTTTCTGCACTGTCTCTGGGATACTTGGATATTGCTTTTCTTATTTGAATCACAGAAATAGCACTGGATTTTTCTCTCCTTTCTCCATTGCTAAATGAATTTGTCAGCTCTTCAGCCATCCTTCACTCTACATATCTTCCCCAGCTCTCACCACTCTAGACTATCATTTCCATGATACATGGATTCTTTTTGCAGTTGTGAAGATCACAAACCTAGCACCTGCCCGTGCAGGGTTTGTCTCTGTGCCACTGACAGTACAGGACTGAGCTATTCATTCCCAAAGGCATGCTGGTGTGAGGCAATAATGAGCACAGGTAGCACCTTGCAGTGGTCATCAGCTTTCCAGCGGTAGATACTGTAGATTCTTTCCTGTGATCCTCACCTCTGCAAAAATCATTTCTTGTTCCTTGTAGATTCTGAGTCAGCTTTTGCTCTTGCACATGCAGCAACCCTGGGTCAAAGCACCAATTCTGAATCCTCACTGTGACTGTGGAGATCAATAAACTTTGCAACTACAGTTAAATCAAAAGGATGTTAAAGAACCTTTTGTGAGGTTCAGCAAAGCAGATACCTTAAGAGATACCAGTTAAAAGATGCGGCTGTTCTGTTCAATTTGTTGTGGGTTGGTTTGAATTTTTAAACTTTGTTGTGGATGCCAAGAAAGAACCAAGGTGGTTGCTCATGGTGGGAATGCTGCTCAAATACGAACTCCTATGTAGACACTGCAGAAAGACTCAACATACAGTTATGAAAAGTAAACGGAAGGGCCAAACCTGTCTTGGTATACCAGCCTCTTGGTACAGCCCTACTGAAGTCAAAAGATGACACAAAGTATCAATCTGCCTTCACTCCCTGTTTAGACTGACAGCACTTCTAAAACACGGTGTTTTTATCTTTTCCCCTCCAATGTTTTATAGCTTCCCATTCCTCCCTTCCCCTTTCATCACAGATCAGTTTTGACAGGTAATCCAGCACTAAGCCTCTTCTGTGGAGTTCTGCTCTATACCCACAGTGGTATGCTTTCAATTTGCTCCAGCTAAGCATCTAGTTCAGACAGTGTGGGCTGAGGATTTTAGGAAACACTGAATGTCTGCAATTCCAGCGGGGTTCCATAAGAACTACAGAAGCACAGCACTGCTGAAGCATGGGATGGCAGGAGTATGTGGGGAGAGGTAACTGTAACAACACTGGTGCTATATTTTCATTAGTGTCTCCAGAATATATGTTTCCATTGGGAATGTGGTACTGGAGTTCACAAAAATGTCATGGCAGTAAACCAAGTGCCTTTTTTCTTTCCTTTATTTTTGACTCTGGACCATGAGGCAGTAAAGCATCTGTGACCAAATAAGGCAACACCTGAACATCCTTTAAAAGAAATTAAGAAATCATATCCTGACAATTAGCATGCTGGACAGGGAGTTCTCAGAACGTCAGATTAACCATGCTACATGCACATCAGAATGATTTAACAAGCATCTTGCCTTTGCTGTGCCGTCTTGAATTCAAACACACCAAAGTAATGTCAAAAACTGGATATTCTTTCCTCTATAGTCCAGGCTAAATATTTCATTTCTTTCCTCAAGAGAACACATAATCCACAACATTGTATTGCTTTGGTTCCAAGGCAGTTTTCTTGGATAAAAGGAAAAACTATGGCTGCCTAGAGGAAAATCAGTTTTAGATAATGAGTAGTGTATTTTGCTCTGTGACTGCTTTTCACGTCGTTGTAATACCTAGGAAAGTATTAAATGCTGTTACACAAGCTGAGTTGTATGTAAGAAGTTTCATTGAGCAACATGCTGTCCATTTCCCCTAGTTTCCTGCTCTGGGTCTGTAGATCCAGCCACCCTCTGGTGTAATGTCATAGTTTTTATACAGTTGAATTCTGACTGCGACATTGACTCATAAGATAATGTGGATTTTTATGTTACTCTGGCTCCTAGATGTGAGATTTAGGCTATTGTTTGTTGGTTTTTCCTTCTCCTGAGGATGTAAGTGGAAATCCGGGAAGTCCTGTCTTACAACCTAAATCTTTGCATAATCCTTTTTGAGGTGCCCAGCTCACCTATACTGAATTGAAAATTAAAGCATCAATATTGTAAGCCTTTCCACTGTGCCCTGGTGGTACATGCTGGTTGCACGTTAAGCAAACATATCTGATGAGACCCTAGGGGTTCTCATTCAGCCCTTCGCATCTCTTCTAATACTAATGAGGGACACCTCATCCATTGTAACATCAGGATTTGTTCTTTGAACTTACCCTGGTTCATACTATACCCAATGAGACACATGGGCAGGTTTCAGCCCTAGACTTGTTACCAGTGCTTGCTAGCTGCTCTAAATTCTGCACCACACACAGTTATTAAACAATGTGACTTACGTACTCCTAAATGACTAAGACAATGAGAAACAAAAAGCAGCAGTACTACATACTGTGGTGCCTGGGGAATAGTAGTAAGCCATGTGAAAGATAATGCCGTTCAATATGACACGTGCTGATGATAACATGACCCTTTTTTTAGCAGGTAGCTTCATACACAAGAAATACAGTACAAGAAAAGGCATCCTACTTAAATCACACATGTATTTGTTTAATTGTCATTTCCCACTCATGGTTATAGCCACTAATAAGATGACTGTTGCTCTCTTGTTTGTGTATATAGACAAGCCTGCCATTCAGGGGTTAATGAACAATAGCAAGTAGAGGCATGAAAATAAAATTAGCAATGCCCAGAGCAACCCACTTTATCAACCTCACCAGTTTATAGGATTAGCAATGGATTCTGTGCAAATTTTCGCTATGGGTATTAGGAGCAAGATTTATGCCAATTAGCAGTAACAGTGCAGATTATTTGGGAAAAGCACTGACACCAGTTAAAAGTTCCTTCTACTTTTAAACCACATTGTAGGACATCCATTTCAAGCATTTGCATTCACTTATATGACTATTTTACTCCTCTGCCAACTGCTATTTAATTTCTAATGTGCATTCACAGCATTGTTTCCTGAGGCAATGAAGATGACTAAATTACACCTTTTCTAAGCTAAGTCTTGCAGTAGCTACTCTGAACCTTTTTGGATTCAGGTCAGGTTGCTCTCAGAAGAATCCAGTATGTATTAGATTCTTCACTCATCTGTAGAAGATGTGATTCTGATCACACAAAACAATAGAGAAAATTCCCTATTGACTTCAACATGCATTGGATCAGACCATAATCCCCACAGCAATCAATAAACCTGAAGAGAAGAGTTACAGTAATCTATTGGTAGATGCCACTGACCAGTGGAAGACTTCAGCCTGTCTCCACTAGAGGAACACTGCTGATATGTATAGCTCCAAGCTTCTGCAACCTGCAGTTCTCCTGTGGGCTTCAGGTCAGCAATGCCCATGTAGAAGTTTCATCGATAATCTGATTAAAGACAACAACTTTATGGAAGGTGGACATTTCCCATAGACTGTCATGCCTACAAGACAGGGACAAGGCTGAAGCCAGTGCCACTGTACACTAAAACACCCCTTAGAAAATGAAGTTTGACCCATTCTGGGGGAGGGAGGACCATTTTCTATACTATCAAGTTCTTATAAATTAATGAACTTCCAAGACAGCATCTCTGCACATGGGGGGTGTGTGAGCTGGTACCACTGCAGCACCTGCAGCAGCAAAGGGTTGTGAGCTTGGTCCAATTCCACACATGCATGTGTTACACTAATAGACACCCTTTGCTTTTCCCTAGGACAGTTGATAATCTCTTAGACAGTTTGTCCTGAAGAAAAGCTGGTTAATATAACTAAGTATTTACAATGGTGACAATTAAATTGATGCAATTTGTGTGCGGACATAATTATGTTCCTAATGAAGATTAACTTAAATTAATTGCTTTTAATTACAATTTATACAGCCTTTGGCTATTGTGCAGAGAGTATTCTGACATTCATGCCTCACCAGAAATGAGGTTTATGCTTTGCTGTGTCAAAGCTGACTGTAATTATCTGCTGGATATTTAATATTAGATGCCGCTGACATTGCAAAAGGTTTCAGTGCTGCAAACCACAGTGTGGAAGGATTAGAAATGGAACCTTTCTCAGTCATTTTCAAGAGCCATTTGCTCAAGCTCCTCTGATAACACTCCATCTGCCTTCATGACTGCAAGTACTTCTACCTGTCTGCCCCAGCTTTCTCCAAAAGCAGGGAGAATGCTGCTTCTTATTTCATGTGGAGGTCTGTGTATCTGTGCAATTTGCCAAAGCTCCTTCTCAGTGTTAAATCCAGAGAATTCCAACTATAGGAACCCAGCTTACGTATTCAATCCAAATTTGAAACATTAATTCCAAAGGATCCTTAGAGGCAGCATCTTCATTATTCAGAAAAATGTTGGCATGTAAACTCCACCTACCAGCATTCAAAAAGAATGAGTGATCAAAGCCAGATTACAAATTCATCAATGACTAATCTGTCTGGAAAACCTTCCCAGATGCTTTGCAGGAATATGATAGTAATATGATTAGTAGTTACAATAGGATTATGGCCGAAACCGTAAATACTTACTAAGAAACATGACCTTGGAGAAACAAGAGCCATTGAGTTTCATTCCCAAAAAGATCTTATTTGGTGGAGATGTATTCAGAACTGTGTCTTTTTGAATCACTATGGCCATTGTGCTGGAAACCTCTGCAAGCCTTAACATCATGCTGAAGAGTTGGTAATAAGAGACCTAACACTGGAGTTGCATTGCACTTCCACAACTGCAGTGTTTTGCAGGAGCCTAAGTTATTTCCTCCATTGTGCCCTGTGCAACTCTAATGCCTTTAGTAAAACTGAAGACGACATAAGCCAGAGTAGAACTGGACCCAGGGTCTCTCCTTTTGGGGTCTGCCTTGTTCTTTCTGAAGAGTTCTCTAAGTGTGTCAGAATGGGAATGAAATACAGGAAATACTTCATATCTCTTCCCTTCTTTCTGCAAGAGACTGTCAGAAAAAAGTATCCCTGTGTGCATGCATGCAATATGCTTCACTTCCAGGCTGGACATGGCTGAGGTTTGAAGCTTGCATCAACACTTGTCCTTCCCAGAAGGCTGTGACAGATCCCTGCCTGCCCTCCTTTGAAGGAGAGACCAGAAAGTGCTATTCCCCTTTAAAGCAAACTTAGAGGACTGTTTTGTGCAATAAGACATAGCATGGAAACTCTCTGACATTTCCACTGGGCTAAAATGTAGTGGGGCTTCTCCATAAGCAAAAGTTATATCCTACCAGATTTGTTTCATAGACTAGTCGTAGAATTGTTTAGGTTGGATCATCTTGAAGATCATTGACCTTTAAGATCATTAAGTCCAACCATTAACCCAGCACTGCCAAGACCACCACTCAGTTAAGAGTCATGCTTATCTCACCTAGTATTCATTCCAATACATATTTCATCATGTTAATGCATATTTTGTTGCACTTCTTGTACTGATTCCTCTAGCATTTTGCTTTTGCAATGGTGCCTAATAACCCATGACTGCATATAGCCCTGCATGCATGTTTCTGACTTGTGTGATTCCCTCCAGTCCCTACGAGGAACTGATCTTTGCAAACTCCTATTCTTGTTCTAAACTTCCAGTTCAGTTCTCTCTTCTTGGGTTTCTCAGCCCATATCACGTCTTCCTTGCTCCACTCAAGCCATTCCTGCAAACTTAACACCATTCTGCTTTCCTAGCTAGAATATCTATGGCCACTTCACCCATATAAATCAGATATTGGACCTTTTACTTTCACACACAGTACTCCTGGTTGGAATAAGTTTTATTGATAGAAATGCAGATTATTTGGTAAAATATTAAGAAAAATGCATTTTTGCACTAAGGTAAACCAATGCACCAATGTCTTATTGAGCTGCTGTTTCTGACGTAAGAGACTGGCTCATGGGCTACCTATAGCTTGCAATGCACCATGCTTTGAAAAATGAGGCAATGGAAACCAGGAACATTTGTCAAGTACATTACTTCCAGCATGTTACCTGACCCATCAAAGAAGTCTCCTAGCTCTTAAGAGCTCTGCAAGAAGAATATATAATCTGATGATCCAGCTGTCTCATTCCACAGGCCAAGCTAATCCTATAAAGAGCTATCAGAAAATACGTAACAGTGTAGGTCTGCAGAGCTGTACATGTGCATGTGTGCTTGTACACTTACATACCTGTACACAAAGGTAATTTCACATCTTGAAAGAACATACAATATCATATTTTACAGTATCACAGAGGAAATAATGAAATGGTTTCACCATCAGATCTTCAAGGACAAGATGTTAAAGCAGCTCTTGAAGTTGCTACATGCTCAAATTAGTTCCTAGAAGGAAGTGCTTCACTGTCACCAGAAGTTACTAGTGGATTTAATGACTCATGTTAGGATTTAAAGCATTTTTTAAAAAGCTCCATGAATGTATGAGGATAATTAAAAGCAGCATACTTGCACAGTTATGGGGGGCTTAATCAAATTCCATTAATCTTTTTGCAGTTAAATTTAATACACAAATTTTAGCCTGTTTCCTTAAGAGAAATCTAATACACAAATTTCATATGTATTTATTTTTAGCAATACAAAATGTATCATCTTCCCAACACACTTCAGGGCAGATTTACACAAACTCATTAAAAACCCACAGTCTGCACACACACACACACACAAACACGTACCTATCTACCTACCTACCTACCTATCTGTATCTGCTTCTGTGTAAGGGGAAAAGCTACCATCTTTATGGTCACTCAACCGTGCCAAGGAAACCCAAGCGAGAACAGCACTACTGACATTAATTCAGTGCTGAGTGATTCAGGCAGGACTGGGCCACTGGAGAAGGAAGCTTCCAAATATGAGTGCGCCAACATCAAGTCATTGCTGAGGTGGCAGATTTGGGAAGCAGTCAGGGCACCTGGTTGATCCTAGCTGGGGCCTCAGCACTTCAGGTAAAAGGAGCCCTCTTAGGAACTCATGCCCCAAAGTACCTGCAGTTTTGCAAATCCAAGTCAACACCCCAAATTTACACTCCAAATGTAGCAGGGAATGGGAAAAAAAAACAAAACAGGAGGAGGAAGAAGAAAAAGTATAATCACAATCAATGGCCTTGCACTTTTCTTTTTCCCTCTTTATGTTCCCTAAGCAGAACACAGGATAACAAAGACCAAATTCACAGGTTCCAATGGGATGGATTAGTGTACTGAGACCCAGCTCACTCAAAGCAGATGGCCACAGAAGTCCCTTGGGAGTGCAGATCACAGGTGCTGAACCTCCTGGGTGAAGCAAAGAACAAAGTGCATGCCAAGAACACATTGAGATCCCTTCCATGACCCTACTGCAGGCCAGAATCCTGTCTGGATGGGCTTCAGCCAGCTTGCTCTTTGGCAGGTGAGCAGGCAGTGCCTCAGAGAACACCAAGCCTGGGGCAAGTGGAGTGCAGACATCCAACCATTCCTGCTGCCAGCAGGCTTGACCAGGAGGGTCAGGATATTCCCTGTGCATCCAGGTGCTCCCAGTAACAGGAAAAAACTATTTATCTTATCAGCAAAAAAGCTAGAAATGTATTCTCTATAATAAATACTAAGCTTCGATGTTTGCCAAGGATGCTGAAAAAGCACTACTCACTCTATTTGAGCTAATTCCCTTCTTTCTCCTGCTCTTTTAAGTTGCGTTCCCTGTGATAGACTAATGTAGGAAAGAGGCTCTCCTACCTAGCTATGCTTGGGGCAAGTAATGACCCCAAGCCTCAGGTCACCAGCCTCTTTGCTGCCTCTTCTTTCATCATGTATTACTTCCCATCACATGGCTCCCACAAGGAATTCTTTGTTCATTTTGGGGCTCTGAAAAACATGAAGTCATTTCAGCTGTTCATACCTACAGACCCATTTCCACCTTGCAGTTCTCCAGGGATAAGTGAAGATTAATCACACTCTCCCCAAAGTCCTTCTTTTGATAAATGGAGTTTGCCCACGTCCTTTGTCCAGCAAGGGCAATTTTGCAGATATGGAGCACACAGAGTGTAGCAGTTAAGCACAATGCTGTTGGGAGTTTAGCTTAATTGACATGGGAAAATAGAAATAAACCTTTGAAGTACTGTGGGGAACAAGGCTGCATCTGTGGGGGAAGTGAGGAAGGTGTGGGAAAAGATCACTCAGCCAGGGAGAGGGGAAAAGGGGAATGCTGCAGTCACCTTGTAGCTGTCATACCTGCTGTGTGACCTCGACAAGCCAAGCAGGATGAGGCTGGAAGGAAAAGACAGATCAATGAGCACAAGGCACTTCGGCCACTTTGAGGATCAGTGTGACCATTTACTATCCCTAAATGAGGACAATAACAAATGCTTTGTTTGTAACATATCTGAGCTGCACTGGGAACATGCCTCCTGAGGATGCATCAACCTACATCCAACACCAAGATCTCTTTGATGCTATTCTCCAAACGTATTTCATTTCCCTGGATTTTCGGTCACCCTTAAATAACTTAATCAAGCATGAGGTGCCTGAAGTATTCTTATGCTCAACTGACTGCTTGTTTTGGAAGGTGCTCTTTTTCCCCCATATTCAAAGATATCATTTGCGAAAGCAATCCTATTCTGTTGAGATGTAAATCCATTTACACAAATTACCACCCAGCTTTTGAGAGCTGAAAAACGTAAAGAGCATCCTATAATGGACTGAATCACAAGTACTTCTTTCTTTCATCAGCATTTCCTGGTCTTCAACTTCTACATTCCTGCAGCAGAGACACTGTCTTCCTCTGTCAGTGTCTTTACATTAATGTTTTTAATCTTTCATGCCGCCTGCTGCGACAGCCTGAAAAAGGAACCCAAAATAACCACAGTACTCATAACAATTCTAAACTTTGAAGTGAAATTCATCCATTTGGCACCTGTGATTACTGAATTTGAGCCCAATTTGACACCACCCTTATTTTGACACAGATTTGCCATAACACTTCTTTTGCATATGCCAGTTTGATTACAAATACCCTTTCTCTGCACTGCTGCCTTCCAGATGCACTAAACTTCCCTCCTGCAGCCTACAGGAAAATGACTTGGTCCCTATTCCACTGCCTTCTTTTTATCCCATTACATCAGGCAAATAAATAAGAATAATTTGCACTGAATTAGTATATCCCCCCTTTACTTTCTTCTGGACAGATTCCAAAAAAGCAGTGTCCAAACCTCCTGCACTGGTAACTCACATATTTAAATATCCATCTCCTTTCTTACTATAGGGGAGAAAGAGGGATAGAAAGCAAGAGGAGTTGTTATAACATCTCCTCATGAGGCAAATATTGGCTGTCTTCTATAACTGAATTACTAGTGTTCAAGGACTAAATCCTGTTAGAGTTTACTCTAAACACAGCTACTTACTAAAAAAGATGTCTCAAATATGCAAGAAGGAATCAAGATGCCCCCAGGCAGCCTTTCCTTTACCTGTACTGATGTATGTTTTACTTTTAACAGACCGACTTGTCTGCCCAGTAGGGTATACAAAAACACCTCCTTCTTTACCAGTCTCCCTCCACAGCCACATGTGGAAGCTGTTCATCACCTATTTGCCAACCACACTCACATGAATTGGTGAAACATCTTGGCAATGACCTGTAGAAACCAAAGCTGTCTCCAAAGCAGTGCTGCCATGGCAAAGCAAGAGAGCCCTATATTGACTTCACTGCTGATTTGCTGTGGCTCTGGGGAACCCACAACAAGGGAGCTGCTCTTAGATCACATTTCCTGCAGCCCCAGGCTTTGTTCACTCATTTACACCAATTTAAATTAGGCACAGAGTGCAAAGCAAGACAGAAAATCAGGGTCTTTTTGGCCAGCTGAGCAATAAACAAGCACCTTCATTAACAGGATTAAATCTCTTGCTAGATTACAAGTGTGTCCAGTTTACAAATAATCAGTTTGGGGCCAAGCCCTCAATTTGCAGCACTTGATGGTGACAGTCAGCTCTGAGGTAAGCATGCTGCACCTTTGGGTGCATGCATATTCATTGGGAAGCTTAAGATAGCTCCCTCATCCTCTCCAGCCAACCATTTTCCTATTTTCCTTTCAGCACAGTAAGTGGATTTCAAGCTCACCCTCCTCTGACCAGGTTCAGTTGCTTGTCACTTGCTCCAGCGTTAATGACAAGTGCTTGCTAATGGCCTCTGCACGGCAGACAAGCCAAGTGCAACCCGAGGCAGATGCTGTCTCCATAAGAGTCTGTAAATCACCTCCATAGGAACAGAGGAAACCTGGAATCCAAAGTCTATTTGTCTTGTCCAGCATAAACAGGCAAACAGCTGGACTGATAAAGTCCAGTTCTACTTACCAGAGATTTGGACACACGGCATTGCCTCAGTGGTCCACTCTGCCTGTTTACTACATCTCTGTAAACACCTGTAAATGACTGAGCCAAAGTAAAACCTTTAAACCTACTTCTCTTACACACTGCTGATGCAGCAGAGGAAAACGGGCAGTATCCTGGGCTAGGGAACACGCTGAACAGTAGGAGCTTGGCTTGCTAACAGTCCATCTCTGACATATGCAAACAGCACCAGCAGAATACACACCAGGTAAATAGAGAAGCACCTCTGAGGAAAATTCTCCTTCTAAGGCAAAGAGAAGTCATTTCTTGGAGCTCCTTTCTCTCCTGCTAAAGGCAACTCATCTGCCACAGCCTAGGCGGCTCAGCTTTCCCACTGAGCTCAAGTAATTCCTTAAACAAAGGATTTGCTGGGAGCTCTGTTATCTCATTGCTGCTGGGGAGGATGTGCGCTTCACGAACCAGTAGAGGTGCTGCAGGTCAGTACAGGGCTGGCCTCTTCTGAGGGCTCTGTGCTACAGTCATGCAGTTGCTTAGAAATTATTCTGACCTGTTGGATAAATTAGGAGAGGTTTTTCTTCTGCATTTTTCCTCCTCCCTCCTCTGCAGCAACGGAGGACAAACACCAAAACTCAGCCTGGAGCTGCCTCGGATGCTGGGTGTAATTTAGCAGGGAGAAAATAGCAAAGATTGTTTCACAAGGTGGGCATCTGGTGATTAAGTGGCTAAAACGGCAGATTTGCCCTGAGAGGAAATGGGTAATTGCTGAGACTGGTAGAACAATGCTCCTATTAACAGCATCATGTTCAAAATCCTCTGAACACCCTTTCCAAATACATTTTTAAGCTGTCAGCACTTAAGCAAGGAACAAAAGTAACATTGTTAGGAAGGGCAGGGACAAGCAATATGAACTACATTACTTTGGCTTTAAAAGCAGGTTTAGGGACAGATTATCAGCTAGTGTAAATCAATAAATCTGCACTGTTTTTAACACAGCTTTCCAGACTTCCATGAGTTCTTGCTCTGCAAATAGCACCCCAGACTTTCCACTTACAGCATCTCAAAATCCTGCTTTGGGAATATTCTATTGTCAAGAAAGAACAATTTTCCTAGCAGGTTTCTTGCAAACATAGCCCAAAAGGAGACAGGCAACTCCCATACTAGCCCTGCTAATGGCTTGCTCCAAGTTCAAGACCTGCATACACTGTGCTTTGGGAACATGTTTGCTTTGAGTGCTGTCAGAAATAGCATCTCTACCACTGTACCAGCTCAGGGAGAATTACATGGGTGCTATCCACATGTAATTCTTTCACAGCTCTCCACTGAGAGTTCAGCGTCTTCCTCCCAGCTATCCGGCTAAAAGGAGGATAGGGGATAAAAACCTGGAGTATTATGCCTAGTTGTAAATCCACTTAACTGGTAACTGACAGTAGCTGAAGACAGCCTCCCATGTCTCACTTTAAGTTTAGTCCTGCTGGGAGCACAGAAATAGCTTTCTCAGGAAGGAGTTCAAATACTGGGGCATGGTGCTCAACTGACACCAGTTGGAGCCAATGTAACCTGACATCAGCATTACTGATACGCTAAGACCAGGGGAATGTGTCACAGGGTCAGCAGGAGCCAGCTGAAGCAGATTAGGGTATGGTGAGGGCAAGGTAAAGACCCATTCCACACCATCTGACAGCACAGAAGAGCTGTGCTCTGGGCCCACAAAATGCTTGCAGCAGTGGCTGGTTAAGTATCTGCTGCCCCAGTGATCCCAGAGGCATGGCACCTGCCTTGAGCTCAGCATCTCTGGGACCTGCTGGTGGGGCATGCACCACTATCCATCCCCCAGTGAGGATGGGGCCTTGAACTGCTTTGTACCGACAGCAAGGCCAATGGGCTTATGCTGAGAATCTGGCTCACCACCCCAGCCCTTTACTGTCACTAGTGCAGCAAAGCCAGATGAAAAGAATAAAAACCTTGAGGCTTTTATGTTTATTGTGTTCATTTTCCACATTTCTGTCCAGAGAAGCAATGCAAAGCGATTTTGAACAGTTGCTGCAAGTGGTCTGTGCTAGTACACCCACAAACACAAGCAGTCATGTATTACCTGCAACTGCCTTTATATTAATCAGCACTTACTACTGGTATAACTTCCATTTGACAGCACAGAGCCCCACGGAACAACATTGCTAAGTGCTAAGTAGGGCTTCAGAGCTGGAAAGTCAGGGAGAGAGTGAGGGCTGCTCCACTCCCTCCTTGTGCTGGCTGACAAGGTAGGTTGGACACAAAGCTCTGCTCAAGATGCGATCCAGCGAGGCTGGAAGAAGCCTCTGGGTTGTGTCATTTCTGCCTGAACTGCAGTGAGATACTTTTTTCCTTCCTTATAATCTTTGTAGTAAATTGTTTCAAACTCTTGGCTTAGGTCTGTGGTAAAGATACAAAATGGTGAGTGGGGAGATAAACACAATCTGCTTAAGCACGTTCAGTATATGAAAATGCTGACACAGTGCATCAAACCCCAGAAATATCAGAATTGCTTTACTCAGGCTGCTAAAATAACCTGCAATTATCGAAACCATTAGAAAACCCCAGGAAAAGCTGCATCTGCAGGGGATGCGCACACAGACTTGACTACTTCCTACCTGCCTCTGCATTTTTCAGGGGTTCCTTAGTGTCAAAACCTGAACCCAGCCAGGGCAGGGACATCTGCATGAGAGGAGAGCCCTTCTGTGGGGCTGAAAGCACACAGGTCACTAGATCCATGCTGGAGATGAGTAAAAAATGGTTTCAGAGTAGTTCTTGGGCACGTAGTGACCTTTGCTGTTACAGATGGGTTTATTCTGTATGACAGAAGCATTTAAATAACTGGGTAAGAGTTTCCCCTCCAAAACTGCATTTCTTGCTAGATCAGACATTGCCCACTCTTAAATTATAGTTTGTCATAAAGTTGATTTTCCAGCCCTTGCTCCACAGGAGCTGGGACAGTGATATCATTCCTAAGGGAAAGCCACAAATGCTTACGTGAGCTACAGGCGAATTTGAAGGAAAACAACACAAGTATTTAGAGTTACAAAGAACAAAACTTTCCACAGCCAGCTGGCCTGGGGAAAAAAATTCAAGGCTTAGTTTGTGTAGACTGTCTTGTGTAGCAGCAGATTTGACTCACTGTGCTGGCATTTTGAATGCAAATGCTCAAAGGGTTGCACCAGTAGAATGGGCTCTGCAGAGAATAGATATAAAGGCCTGACTGTTGAAGAGCCTCATTCGTGCACCGGTGAGAAGAGAGTTCAAACTGAAGCATCCAGTAACAACAGGGCAAACAAAGAGCAGCCAAGAGGGACTGGAGCTGCAACAAGAGAGCAGGGCACAGAGCAACAAGCTTCTGTAGTGAGAAATTAAAACAAAAGGCTGGATTGGAAAAGCTTTGGCAGTGGAAATAACAGGACACATGTACACAGATTTTTTCCAAATGGCCAGTTAACCACTGCTGCTTGTAAAGCTGTGCACACATTGTGTTTTGTGTTAGTGGTTAATCTGCAGCTGATTAAGATCCACTCTGCCTGTGTGTGTGCACAAACAGACTGGAGGAATGGCGCTTAATAACAGTACATCCAGTTGCATGATTTGCAATCACAATTATCTGCATAACAAGCAGCACAAGAGATACAAATGTGGTTCTCCTGAGTCTGAGAAAAGGAGCCTCTGTGCATAACGCAATTACTTCTCAGCTGTGATGTGAAACACACTGGTGCATCCTTCTTTTCAGAGGTGGCAATTCTCCTTTGTTGTTGCAGGCGCCGAATATGTTAGATCATCAGATTGAGGTCATGACCTGTGGAAGTCTTCTATAGACTTCAGTGAGCTCTGGATGAGGCTCTGCAGCTGGGTAAGAAATAAGTATCCACAACTAAGAGATTAATACATAACTATATAGAAAAGGATGAGTTCAAGGAACTGCCCAGGCCTCCCCTTGTGCTATATACTTCAGCCTTTTTACTCCTTTGATGTTACATGATAATGTAAATTACAGACTTATTCAGAACAACACCACACACACTGAGTGACACTTCTTCCAACTCAAGCAGTGGAAGCCCAGCATACAAGAAGCAAAGACAAGCTGCAAGGCATAAACTGGGTTGCTGCAGGGATCAGGAGGGAATCCTATTCCTCCCACTCCTATAGACTCCACTGCACCACCCAGGGCGCACTTCCAGTTAAAGCAAAAAGAGCCAGCCAGGGCAAAATAAAGGACTTGGTAAGCTAATGGTCTCATTTGGTGTGGCAAATCCTCTGAAATCCACTCACAACTTAGGAACATAATCTCCTCGCTTTTTTAGTGACATACTTCAGTCTTCAATCAGAGACTACAGTTTCCCTATTACCACAAACTTACCCACAGTGATTTATCTCAAAATAGGATGCCTTCATCAAACTGCCTAGTAGGAATGTCTTTGCCCTTGAACATAGAGAGGATTAAGGTGTGAAATTCCTATTAGGACAAGGAGATTAGGCTATTACATTTACATAAGGATTTGACACAGAGGATCAGTTCATCAGTGGTGTAGGCAGGCTGATGCACAGCCTCAGTGAGGGGCTAATAGCTGATGCTGCAAAAGGAGGGAAGCTCCTCCTTCACAAATCCGCATCCATCTTTTTGCATCATGCTGCTTGGAAACGCCAATTCCTTCTTGATGCTTTCAGTGTTCATTCTAAACCCTAAAGCATGAACTACAAGATTGCCCTGGTTATTGTCTTGATACAGCTACATCTGAAGTAGTAAATTGGAAAGTAATTAATGAGAAAACCTGTTAGATTTGGACTCAACAAAATCTATGTAAACATCATGCACACAAAAATATCTGGGAAGCACCAGCTCAGGGATGAAAACTATGTCCGGAGTACCTGGATTAGAGTGACAAAATGTTTTCAGAACAGAAGAAAGAGACTACAGCTCAATCGTGGTTTTTAACAAAGGAACACCACCTGAGTTGCTGTCTCTTCACAAAAAAAGCCCTGCGCAGGTACATGGGCATACAAACCAGGTCTAAATGCCCAGAGTGTCTCCTGTAACACCTGCTATTCCAGATTGTCAGCATAAATCCTCGTTTTCACACCCAGACCAGAAGATCATACCAAGTTAGTCCGTTCCCTCAGCAGCTCTGCATGCTGGATTCAGCACCATGGGAGGCAGATTCATTTCCACTCAGTTCACATGCCTCAGTCTTGACTTTAGCCATAGGAATAGTGGCCCAAACTTCAAAAGGTAGTTTTATGTCTTGGTACCTCAGGGCTTTTGATCAGGGAAGAAAATGCACAAACCACTTTCTGGCCTGGAGTTTAACAGCAGATCCTTTAGCATGCTCATACATCAACTTATCCATGTTAGTGTGCACGTCACCAGTAAAATGTTAATATTTGTTTAATTGTTTGGTTACCACAAACACTTTGCATAATTAAACTACCCATCTGAGCTGGCATGCTCAGCACTTGGTAGTACCAAGACCCAACATGTGACTGATGCTGGCACTGGCTTGAGAAGTCCTGCTACTCCAGAAGCACAGGCCTAGCACTACTAAAGTCCCATCCCTTTTCCTCTGTACTTTCTTGTGCCTAGGTCCAGGCAGCCTGATCCCAAGTAGAAATCAGCTGAAACACCAGGTAACTTAGGATGCCATAGCCTATACAGGAGCAGAAATGAGAAACCAGGAGTTCCTAAAATGAAGGTGTCCTGGGTTCAGCAGTAGCAGTCATTTTTCATCTCCTTAGTAGCTGCTGCAGTGCTGTATTTTTGATTTTCAGTCTGGGAACAACACTGATAACAGCAATGTTTTCAGTTGCTGCTCAGTAATGTTTACTCTGACCAAGGACTTTCTGAGTCTCATGCTGTGCCAGGGAGGAGGGGAAGCCGGGAAGAAGCAGAGACAGGACACCTGTCCCAAACTGACCACAGGGGTATTCCATACCACAGCACGTCACGCCCACTATATAAACTGGGGGGCAGTCACCCGGAAGGGTTAGGTCACTGTTTGGTCAGGCTGGGTATCGGTTGGTGGGTGGTGAGTGGTTGTATTCTCTTCCCTTGTTATTTCCCTTATCATTATTATTATTTGCGGCAGCAGCAGTAGTTTGTGTTATACCTTAGTTACTGAACTGTTCTTTTCTCAGCCCATGGGAGTTACATTCTTTCGATTCCCCTCCCCATCCCTCCAGGAGTGGGGGGGAGGAGGGGGAAGGAGTGAGAGAGCAACTGCGTTGCTGACTGGGCTTAAACCACAACAGAAGGCCTGTGCCCAGATCATTAAATCACAACCTTTTCACCTTGTACAAAATCTGAGAAGCGGTGGATCCTTCTGCAGTAAAGTCATTAATAGCTATCTCATAGACGTGACCATGCAGCATATGACTGTTACAAAGAATGAACAGGCAGGCTGTCACACACTGGATTAAGGAACGATTCATAAATCCAAAACCCCAGTCTTGCATGTTGCTTTTGTATAGGCCCTGGTAAGAATCTGCCTGAACCAGAAGTGGAAACCATGCCTTTTAATTTTATTCTTGTGTTTCTGAAATCACAGCCCACTGCTGGCACACGCTGCCACTCCCCTGACTCAGGGAGAAAAAGGTAGATGTTAAAGAAGCCATAAATAGTATCTGCTGGTGCTCCCCTTTCTATTATGTTGACTTTAATTCAACTCCCTGCAATTATCAGGAACAAGAGAAAGACAAATAAAATTACCCCAGCTGTTTGTGGCAGACAGACCTGGCCTCCCAGCTGAGAGCTCTTTGTGCTGCTGAGAGCGTCACCAAGCAACCAGCCCTTGCAGCTGCCAGGCTACAAAGCAGCAGCAAAACCATGACTTATGGAAAGGAAGCACATGGGAAGATTGGGACTGAATCAGTTTCTGCTTTGTCTCCTGCCTTAAGTACAGCACCAGATACAAGAAGAGATCACTCCCTCAATGGATCTTACCTGCTGAGGGGGCAGCACCCGGACACATAGTCCGTTTTAGAAGCCAGACCCTTGAAGCACTAAACCCAGGTGTCCTGTATGTGATATCTGGTTGCAGCAAAAAGAAAAGGAATGGCGTCTGTTATGATGCAATTGAGACCTAATATTCTACATCAATCTTAGCTGGTGGTCCAAAAAGCAGCAGAAGGTGGCTCACAATACAGCTGCTAGAATGACTGTATTGTCTCTGTTGTAAGTCAAACCCACATATAAGTCAAGTGGAGGTGAAAAAAAAGATTGTCTGATAATTGAAACAATATGGCAAGGAAAGGAAAGCAAACAGGCAAATCCCCATGCACACAAGCAGAGAATTAATAGAATGGGAGGGGAAAAATAGAGATAAATGAACATTCCAACTGTGCTGTATGTTTTACTGATTGGTATAGCAATGTTAGCTGTTAGAAACCTGTTAGAAATGGGTAATAGATATTCTTCCTACAGAATTTAGGCAGTCCTTTGGGAAAAAAAAAAGGAGTTGAGAAACCCTGATCAGTACAATCCCTTACCTAGATCATCCCTCTAGCTCTCAGCAGTTCGAATAAGTTTTACTTCATTTTACCAAAAACCAGCTATGACAAAGATGCATGAAAACTTCACAAACTTGAACATTTAAGGGAAATTAACAACCTCATGTCAGCCTTCCCAGGAGTTTAAATGTGTCAAGGCACATCTGTCTAAAAACTCCAGATTAATTGGCTTAACCTGGGTCACACATTACAGCTGAATCGAGGATACACGCCAGGAGCCCTGGGCCCCACTCTTGCTGCTTGAATCCCTGAGCACACTGCCTCTTATCTGTGACATAAGGTAATCCCTGTAACAACTCCCTTCTGCTTTTGAGAGGAAGAAAGTCTTTGGTGAACTGTGCTAGTTGGTTTTCACCACCATTAAATATTACAAGATCTGTAAATAAGCCCTCAGTCCATCCACATTTAGCCCAACTTCTTTTCCTTGCTTACTGTCCATTTTGCATTTAATTCAAGGCTTCACACATGTAACTAAAACAACCCAAACAATGAAGGTCAGGATCAGATAACATTTTTTCCAACATCTATTTTCTGGAAGAAAAAGCATTCTGCAGAAACAGTATAAAATAGAGCAGTCCTGCACTGTTGGGCACTACATCACTGCCAAGAGCAGTGCAAAAACTGTATGAAAAAGCTCATGATATGGATAAAAATTCAAGGGAAAGCAGACATTTCCAAAGTCGTTCTCCATTTTAAAACATCAAGAAATGTCAAGATTGTAAAGAACTCTGCTGCTTTACAGTGCTAAAAATAATGCACCGACAACTCAGTGGAGACTGACACACAATTCAGTCAGTCTTATGGCTTTCATTTCGATTGTGAAATGCACACATGGTTTTGCAACCCTCGGTGCCTGGGGTTGTCTAAAATGAAGGAAATCCTCAGCACCCTTTACTCTCAAAGTATTAAAATTCACTAGAAGCAGAAAGATGCCGTAATTTTCAGCTAGTATTAAGAGATGTAAGTTCTTGTTTCTAATCCATTATGAAGGGCTTTCAAGTAGGCAAGAATAACATTCTTAGCTCCTAATGTTGGCAATCTAACTTGACTCTTTGATACACTTAATTTACATGTAATCCTGCAGCCTGCCAGCAGTTGATAAGGGTCCTGATATGTGCACATTTGAGGCAAGGAAGTTTAGTCCTCTTACTTTCTGGAGAGCTGACTCCATGATGGAAGCTGCACAGGTTTAAGGTTTCAGATGAATTTTTGTCTCTCAGCCTTTGTCCCCAAATAACTTATCTGCTCAGTTTAAAATTCCTGATGAATTTGAAATGGCTGCACTGCAGTTTTGTGTCTTTCCATTATTCAAATCCTAGGCTCCCATAAATCCTAAGTGGTACTGGAGAAGAGTGAAGAGTTTAATTTTGATCCCTACTCCAATGAAACTGAAGACAGTGCAAAGTTTAGACATCAACAAAGTAGTTAACAGAGGTTACGGATCCTCAGTTAATGGCTACACAACACACCTGGCTGAAGACCGGAGATGTCCAAACACATTAAGAGCATCATTTTCACAAGCACTTTATTGTGTGCCATTAATATGAAGAGTAGGATCACTCCATGCAGTTTTGACAAACCCATTTCAAATGTTCCACCATGCAGGGGGATGACACGTGTCACCTCTCAATAGAAAGTTAAGGTATATCCCATCTGTAGAGTTACATCTTTGCATAACTATACACCTTGGACCTCTAAAGGACAATTACTTACTGGGTACCAGGTCATCTCAATACCCCAGCCACAGGCAAACTCCCAGTTTCATATGTGCAAGCACATTTGTAACCTACTTCTTGTTTCACTGAAGTTCTAGTTATAACATACTGCATCAACAAGAGTTACCAAGCACCTACATGAGCTACCCACCCAGTCTAGCTGCTTCGAGAGAAGATGAGGAAGTTACAGAAGGCTGCAAAACAGTCAATGGAGGAGCTTCTTATTTAGTTCCATATTCTGAAACACATTTGTGAATGTACAGAGGTGAAATGGAAGAGTAAATGGAACATAGCAATATTTTAAAAAGCTGCTTTCTGTCTGAATTTTGAATGCATACCATATGCTTCAGCATGTTTGAATTCTGTGCTAAGATATTCTTTACTTGCCTGCCTCATCAAGACCAATCCTCTCTGCAGAACAGTTATTTTTAATTGAAAAGCTAAGTAATTTCTACTAGTGGTTGCTGCTTTGCACTTCTGATTATCCATTACACTCATGAGTTTCCATTACATCCAATACATCTTAGCAAGTCTCTTGCTTGGCTCCCAACTTTCTTTACCACAATAATTCTTTCATTGTCTTCACCAAGTAATTCTATTTCCAAATCACTCAAGAAGACAGTAAACACCACTTATATCATGATACTTGATTTTTATTGATAAAAAGTTATTTCTACCCTGTTTTCTTCTTCTAAACCTGTTTCCCACCTGTGCTAATATTTTCCCTTCTTATCACTACTACAGGTTCCTTACTAGATTCTTGAAGAAGTCTTTTTCCTCATGATTTTTTGAAGTCCAAATGTCCACTGGCTCTCTTGTTCTATTATTCTATGCTAATAGAGCATCAAGGTGAAAGCTTGTCTCACAGAAGTCACACTTACATTATGCCACATTGTGGATTTCACAATTTTAACTTTCATTTCAGTTGATTTATCTAGTACAGAAGCTGCATTTTCACCATCAGACATCCAGAGAATAGTTACACCATTGCTCACCATTGCCAGCCTCTCTGAACTGGCCCATCACAATCAGGGAGCCAGGTCCATACAACAGCAGCAGCAGAACCAGAGCTGTGGGCCCTACCAGGCAGGGGACCGAGTACCAGATAACCAGCACAGAGCAGATGGTGAGGGCAGGGGAACGGGAGGAAGAAGCCTGGAGTCCTGCTTTCCCCTGCTGCCTGCAGGCTCACTGGCTGCATAATTACTCCTATGGAGCTGATAAAGCTGGTTGTGTTCATTGTCCTCCAGATAACAGAGCTCAGGCCTGGAGCACTGGAAGGACTGAACTTTCAAGCCAATCCTGACTGCAGCAAAATCCCCTGGAAAAAATCCTGATGAATGGTGCATATTATCTCATCTTCCCCATGTCTGGCTTTTAAGTCCCCCATTTGGGAAAAAAAAAAAAGAATTAGTAAAAATCAGACTATATTTTACACCCACTCAAGTTGAAAAATCCTGGATATGAAGTATTTCTCAAGATAAAAATGAGAGAAAAGGATCATGTGCCCCTATCTACAGATTTCCCATTTACTTTATATTATGTGGGTAACTGGAGAACTGTTAATGACACTGGGATTTCCATTTAGCCCAAAAAATAATTGAAAAGCAAGCAAATATTTTCAAAGTGCAGTTAAACTCCAGTAAAACACATTTGGTTTATTAGAATATGGGAAGAAAAAAAACATAACATGACTCGAGGATATCACCGTTAAAGCATGATAGTCCCTGGGATCTTTCAACCAAACAGAGAGTTTAGATTGCTTAGACAGCAAGTTTAGCTGCAGAGTTGTGTTCTTAAACACTTATTAAAAAGTAGACAGGCACACATGTGTGTACCTATACACACTCTGCTTGCTGCTCACCAGGAAACCAGAATTATAGCTATTACTTCAGAAAGGACCGGCTGTATGCTCACAGGGGAGAGGGTGTGACTTACGGCTTGGAGCAGGGAATGCTCTAGTTACTTCCCTTACTTACTTTTTCCCTATTCAGTTTGAAACCAGAGCTAAGCAGATCTCCAGGAGCAGGTTGCTTTTCCAGCTCTGTGTGCTAATCAGCTTGCTGCAGCACTAAACACAAGCTGGACTAGCCCTCACCTCTTGCGGTTTGTCTTTGTGCTTCCCACACATGCAGGCCTACCTCAGCCAACTCGGAAAATCTGGATGGACTAGATCCAATTTTTTTTTTTTTCTCCTCAACTCCTTTAGACATACTTTTATTACACACAGTTCTGTGCCAATGTCTTTGTCATCCCTGGCAGACCTGAGGGTGGATGGAAGCTGTTATCCTATACTCTTGAGCAAAGCCATCACTTGCTGCCTTACTGTCTCATAGAGACCTCTGAATGACACTAGCATCAAGTTCAGAAGACAAGATGAGAAGGTTTTTGATAATCTCTCACGCTGAGCCTGGGTCCTTTGTAATGTGTATTCATTTCTTTAACACTTAAGCTTCCTCAAAATGTACATACTACATATAAAAAAGAATAATCACTGTTTCGGTTCTATGTGCTGTTTCAGGGACAAGAAAGGATGAGATGCTGCTGTGCTGGATGATAGCTCAGTTCTCTGTTGTTAGGCTGCGCACCTTTACTCACATCTGGTGCAGGCTCTTCCTAAAGAAATGTAAGTATATGCTGTGCCTTAACTTACCTGCTACAAAGTGAAAACAGCCTTTGCATCACAGGCCAGTAAAAGCTGAGCAGAAGTGGTTTCAAGTACACAACAAGACGTGGAACTTGCAACAAAATATGAAATACGGCACCTAGTGCCATCAGATTCTCAAGGACATTGGCACACCAGAATAAGCAAGACATTTCCCCATTACAAACAGGGAAAATACACTTATTTCTATTCTACCTGATCAAAAGAAATAAGACATTAACTTGAGTTCAGGCATTGAGGTAGACGCTTGCTCAGAATACAATCCATGTAACCTGCTCCCTCTCAGGGACTCCCGTTCAAACTAGAGACATTAACTGACCACCAAAAAAGAACCAGAAACTTATTTTCATGTGAGAATACAAACTAGCAGTGGAAAAAACTCCAAGGCTTTCTTGATTTGTCTCAGCTCCCAGTATTCAGCCTAATTTACTTGCTCATTTTCAGCCCATTTATTCTCACTTAAACCCTCTGGCACTATAGTGAATAATCCTCTTCTCTCCTGGGACTCCAAGTAAAAGGGGAACACGTCACTCTGTATGACAGAAAGAACTGCCAAAATAAAGATGCTGGTGAGGACTGAATTTTTAGCATACATCTCTTTCAGGGTGTGAATAGCAGCACGATTCAGTAATAGGGGCCACGCACTTCTAGGTCACCGGGTCAGATGTGACTGCATCTTTCAGTAATTTTGACAGCCTGCCATCTGTGACACCAGTAGCAGGTGTTCATGTGCATCGTGGTCAGTACATGCCAAATAGCAAGGCTTCTGCTTCTAGAAACCTCACAATGTTCAGCAAGCAGCAGTGCAAGTTCAGAGCCTGCTTGTGGATTTGGAGCTGAACTGCCTTAGGAAGACAATGGATTCACCACAGCCCTAGCCACTATCTGCATAACAAGAACTTGCCAGTGATGCTCCAAACCCTGACGCATGGCAGGCAGGAGCAGGACACCTCCTCCAGTATCTGAGGCTGAGAAAAGCAGTAGCAAAACATCCAAAGTTTGCAAGACGCTGTCTCCCCTTGCTCCATAAAAGCCTTGGAGAGCAGATTTAAGACCATACTGGCGGCAGACAGGTCAGCCTCAATGCTCACAGGAGAACAGATATGGTCAAGACTTTAGCTGCTGAGATCAGACTGTGTCTGCTTTGATAAGTACAGGAATTGGGATTCACAGTGTTCCAGTGGCCCCTTTTCACACGGTTTCTGTGGCCCACAGACCTAAGTAAACAGAAATTAATAAGCATAAGGTTTCTGAATAACATCTCAGAAAGTCTTCTGAATATTTTATCATAAGTACTTAGATACACATTCATGGAAGCTTGGCTTGTTCATTCTAGCAAGTGATAGAATCTCTAGGGGATACCTGCAGACTAATAGGGTTTGTCTGTGTTGGTGTCTACTCACAGCATGAATCAGGCAATGCTGAGTTCCCAGCTTAGGCTAAGAGCTCCCTAAAGAGAGAGAACTAGGCTGCATCGTCTGGTGGTGTAAATGACTTGGGTTCAGAAGTTCTTAAGCTCATGCATTATTACTAAGCTTCCTCAAATGACACATGGTTGCTAGAGAGGACTTATCTCATGCAAACACCCTAAGTGAGAGTAGTCTGCAAAAGCAATGAGAAGTGAAGCTGGGAGCAATCCCCACCCTGAGGGACCTGTCAGCAAGGCAGCTATGGGCAAAGACCCTGCCTGCACAATTCTTCCATCCAGACCTGGCCTCTTGGTACCAGAGAGGGAGATTTCTGCAAGGCCTGCCAAATCTCAGCATTTAACAAGAAGCACTAAGAAAAAGATGCAAAACAGATATGGTTTCATTGTTACAGCTTCATGCAGCAAGGAGGGAAGTTGGGACTCACCTCTCACTGTGAGCACTGGGTGATGCAGGGCCTTTTGTAGGAGGCAGGGCACAAAACCACACCTGTACAACATCTCCTGCTCTTCCCTCCCTTTTGTTCTTGGGCTAGATCTCAGCTTTACACAAGTGCATGGAACTGCTTTGTCGTGGGGTTACCTGAATGCAGCTTTTCTGTATCTCAGAATTATCTAGGCTCAGAAGGATGAAGAGTTTCTGACATCTTACCCCTCGACATGTGTAATAACACAAAGCATTTGCTTGCTTTGTAACCTTGAACCTCATGCCTCAGGGTGTAATTTAAGCATCTCCAGGGCTCTAGATGGAATATTTTCCCTCTCATCTTTCAGGAATGCAGATGTTACTAGGTACATTACAGAGGTATTCACCTTCTTCTTGAATATAAATTACAGGCTACAGCCATTGGAGGGAACTGTATATTTTGATACAAGCCTTCTTCTGTGTCACATTGACACAATTTCATTAATCTAATCAATAGAGCTTTAACCTTTTTTTGAGCTTCATCATCTGCTTCTCCCTCTGTGGCTGCTGCCCTTCCTAGATGCAAGTCATCTAAAATGAACCGGCAACTTCTTCTCTGGCCAGGAGGGGAGGCCTGGCCTCCCAGGCATTCACATCAGCCTTACAAACAGAAAGATGAACTTCACTCATCACCTGCCACATGAAATCCTCCTCAAAGCAAGGACTGCTACAGGGGCCATTTTATTAAGATTAGAAATTCTTTTGGGAGCACAGTCACAAAGACTCTGACACATGAAAATGTACGTCATTTCATGTGATGAGACAGCTAACGCTCAGATACAGAAGCACTTTGTCTGGACTAGGTAAAAGCCGATGAATGTCTGTCTTCTGGGCTTTGAAGTCTTCAAGCACAGGGAGAGGAGATCACTGCATGTTATTATGGCTAAAACCACATTCAATTCCCTGCTTGTTGACTAGAATATCTATTCAAATGTGGAATTGAAGCGTACAAGCTCTCCCCCTCTGAACAGCACCTTATTCTGCTTATTTGGTGATGTTAATTGCTGTGTCGCACAAGGGGAGGGGGTTCAGTTAAGAGAAGGGAACACATCAGCTGAAGAAAAAGCAGAAGAAATTCCATACCACAAAAAGTATGTTAATGCTAAATCACAACTGAAGACACCTGATGAGTTCCTCATTCCCCCAGTGGGTAGCACCCACTTGGCCAATCACAAAAAAAAAGAACTGATTTTTACAGAGACCACCTGCAAAGCAAGGTACAGGAAGCAGAAGATGGGCACAGGGCTGTCAGTAATTAAATAGCTTCCTCTTTTCCAGCAAAACACCTGTTCATTGTACACCATAGTGAGAAAGAAGCTTAAGCACAAAAAGGACAGTAAATCTATACAACGTCTAGTTCAAACTATTGCATTCAAAATATCTGAATGCAACTTCATCCTCAGTCTCACATTCTGTTTTCTAATTTGGTGTATTAAACTCATGAAGCAGAAACAGTCATCATGTGTTTGTAGAGCAGCCAGCGCTCTCAGGAATCCAGACTTATTTGGGACTAGAGATAACCAAGTGTTTAAAGAAAGAGAAGGAATCTCTCAAGACAACTGGCTTCCACCCTGATCCACAGATCAGACCAAATTCAATCCTGCATATGTGTATATTAATATATATTATGCATTTCAACATGACAGCAGTTGTAGTCATGAAATCAAGTGCTGAATTTGATCCATTGTAATATTTGTTTAATGCACTGGATTCTTTGACCTGTCCTATCTCCTATATGGCCATAAAAGCTCAAAAGTTAAATCTTCATTGTGTTTCTGTGTCATGACTCTTATTTGGTCAACAATGTGAAACCCCTTTTGAGTTCAGGGATGTCCATCAAGGACAAGGAGGGAAGGAGTTGAAGTACAGACAGATAAGGCACTAGCCATTAGAAAGATGTGCAAGACCAAGTTAAATAAACTATTTAAACTGAAGAATGGCGTTGATTGATGAATAGGGTTGTAAATGAGTAACCTCAAGGATGTTAGGCTTTGTTGGCAACTATAGAGAAAAGGAAATTACTAAGACAAGCTTTGCCAGAACTGCCTGGTGGTTACTGATATGACAATGATCCTAAAACAAAGTGATGAAGAAATAACCACCAGGGGTCAGAAAGCCCACTCCCACATTTTTGTGTGCAAATGGGAGGCATTTTCTAAAAGTATGATGTAATGTATGTAATCTAATGAATATGTATGTTTAACGACAATATAATCGCAGCCTGGTTGATGCCTGGGAGAGATACGCTTTGGAGGAACAATCCCCTGTGCCTGCCAGCGCCACAATAAAGCATACCTGCTTGTCAACTTAAAACTTTGTTGGCGAGTTCCTGGAGTTTTCTCTGAACCAAAACATGAGATACTAATTTAGTAGTTTCAAAAGGGCTATATTCCTGTAGACAACCTAAGACATAGGAAGAAAGAGAATTTCTTTTCAAAAGCCCCACTGTTGTTTTGGTTGTTACATCTATTCAATCACACCCCACCCAGCTCTCAGTTAACTGATTTCTCACTCCCAGTGCAGCAGGTCTGCCGTGCACGGAAATGTGATTATTTACACACCATTTCATCATTGCCACTATTGTCTGTACTTCTAAAGCATCTTGATTACAGATGAGCACCATGGAACTGCCTTGAAAAATAATCATCTCCCCTCATTAGGTCCCAGCTCGTGGACTGAGAAAGGATGATTTTCCTTTGTACGTTCCTTTTGTAAATGTTACCACTTCACAACAGAGGGAGGAACGTGCCTCTGATGACACTCAAAGAGACAGACTGTCAGGATTCTTGTCAGGATTTCAGCTTTGAGCAGTTCATGCTTTTGCATGAATATTTTCTCCTGAAAATAAAGCACTGTTTGTCAGAATTAGGCATTCAAGAATCTCTTTCTAATGTCAGAATCAGACACGTAAAAACCTCCAATGTCATGTCAGAAGGTCAAATTTTATGGAGGAGAATGTCATGGAAACCCTAATAGCAAACACTGCACTCACAGGAGAAGCTTCTAGCTCTAGCTTCAACACCAAGAACACACTTGGATTAAAAAACCAAAGACGGTTTCCTGCAATCTAATAAAAGCAAAGCCTAAGTGAGCCAGGTAAGCTGCAAACAAATATCAGTTGCCCAATGGATATTATCAAATTGTCAGATCACAAAATCTCACTCTTTTCAATAGCTGCAATGCTGTGTGGACATTTTTTTTCCTTGTGGACAAGGAAACTCCCCATGGTGGCTCAGCACACAATGAAATATCACATCTCATAAACCAGTGAATTACACAGGCAGCAAAACAAGTTGAATGGGGTATCTTTTCCTGGCCTTTACTGACATGGCATTTCTGCAACAAAAACTGAGGGTAAAGTTGTCAGGTTGCCCCAGCCAAAACAGTGCTGAATTAAGCACTAGTCACTCACTGTGCAGTGATCAGAGACTGACACATGACATG
Source organism: Forpus xanthops (assembly GCA_032466535.1). Taxonomy (NCBI): domain Eukaryota; kingdom Metazoa; phylum Chordata; class Aves; order Psittaciformes; family Psittacidae; genus Forpus; species Forpus xanthops. The sequence continues at coordinate 14,781 of JASSUY010009592.1, read as the reverse complement.
AGACAAACAGCACTGCTCTGATTCAAGAGGAGTCATGTATGGCATGGTGTCTGCGATGGACAACACCTTGCAGTACGAACTGCTAATTTACACAGATCTTTGTCCCCCTTTCTGAAGAGAACGGTTTGATGACAGCATGTGAGACATCCCTATTTCTGCACACCACCCAAAGCAACATCTCACCTCCAAAATGCTGGCTGTTCTCAAAGAACTGTGAGAGGAACAGGACTCTGAGTAGGCTCATGCTGCTTTCAGGCCAGATTTATCTAATAAACACTACGTAAAGCTACTGTGACCCAAAACACATGGACTTCTGCCTATGTATAATTTCCTCAATGAGGACAGATAGTGACTCTTTCCTACCTCTTCCTCCAACCACTTTCAAGGTCTAGCTCATCACTCTCTGTATCACTGCTTATTTACAGCATACTACTGTATCTACAGACAGTCCAGCTGGAAAGTCACCCACTTATGTATAAATTATACATCAGATAAAGAAAAAACACTGGGTTGAGACAAGTGGAAAGAAAAGCTTTGACAGGCAGATGTGATTTTTGTGTATCTGAAGTTAGAAGCCGCCTTTAACTAACATGCAGGATCCAGAGACTGGGAAAAAAAAAGACTATCAGACAAGTTAGAGTGCCAAGCCACTCTCAGCTTCCAGACACTGCACATGGACTTCACAAGATACTTTACAAGCTTATATTTGGGGTTGGAAGGATGAACATTTTCATATGTAAAGTCTGCACATTAATTGGATGCATTGCCTGGGGTTGGCATGGTATTTCAAGAGAGAATTTGAATCATTTTCTCCAGAGACAGGAAAAATAACTTAAAGCAACAGCATCAATCTCTAAAATAGCCAATGTCCACCCCTACCTACAAGAGCTGTGCTGCCTCACTCTAGAATCTGGACCAAGAGAAACAGTGACAAAAATAGGATCATCCCTCAGTTACAGAAGACACAGAACCTTTAAATCAAGCTTAGAACTGTAGAATCTGTTTCTTCCCAGTCCCCAGAGTTTTCCTCCACATTCCTTTAAGGGTTTTCATAGATACAGCAATATAAAATGGCTTATTGCTATGTAACTGCTAACACAAGACAGATGTTTCTTTCAGTTCCAAGAAAATGTAGACATGAAGCACATTGTGATGACCCACCAAATATTTCTGACCTAAATCCCATTCTGCATGTTATTTCTTCATGTAGTTAGTCAAGAAAACACAACAAAGCTCCACGGTTTTCCTGCTAATTACTGAGCCAGCCAGAAGTGCATGCTTGGGTCAATTACTTTATCTTAGCAAGACTTCATCTGAGGGCAAGGAAAATCAAGCAACACATTTTCACTGAGTGAATCCAAAGCTTGAGAGTTCTTGCAATGACTCCAGAGCCAAGTCAGCTGGTGGCTGTGAGCTGAACTCCCCATGCTAGTATTTAGCTAGCTGGGACAACACGCACTGCATGCTGGCGTGCAGGACGGAGCATCTGTTTCCCTCACACTGTTGCCTACATTCTTTACTTGATATTAATATCAGTGAAAATTTAGTAACTTAACCACTGGCATGAGAAGTCTGACTTCTAAGAGAACAGATGGCAATGATCATCTCAGGTTAATTTTAGGCTTCAAAAATCATTCTGCAAAGTCAGCAAAACCTCAAGATAAAAGAAAGAAAAAGACATGTAACATCTGTAAAAACTCCTACCTGTTTCCCATCCAAGGTATACAGCTTTTTGACCACTCCTGTCTCCAGTTTTATAGCTTCAGTGATATCAGTGAGAACTTGCTCAAAGGAATGGGCAGTCTTCTTGTTCAAGAGCACACGCACTGCCTTTCGGGGCTTCACCCCACTGCGGATGATGGTTACCAGCTTGGGACGCACAAAATCTTTGTTTTCCTTGGCCTGGGCACTGTTGCTGCTGGCCAGAGACTGAGGTGCTTTCTGGTTGGCAGATGTCTTCACGTTGACAGACCAGTTGGGATTGACATTCTTGGTGTATTCCACCTTCTTGAAGAAGTTGTCAGATGAGCAAACGTAACTCTCCCCTTTGGAAAGAAATGAACACCAGTCTAATTCTACACTTCTTGCCATAGGACAGCTGAAAACCAGACCTTATCCATTTCCTCCATTAATTGTGCAAATCATTAATAATTTTTCCATTAGCACTTCCATGACAGCTTGTTATGAAAATGTTTTGGTTTGTTTGAATTTTATATTTGTGCTTATTTAAAATATGACTAGGATTTCCCCACAGTAAGCAAGTCAGACATGGTTTACATCAAGTACAAACCACTCAGCCACATGAACCAGGGGTTAAAAAAGGTTGAGAGCTCTGAAGTTATTCAGACACCTGAACATGCAACTAAGCTGCTAAAAGCTCCTAAACACCAAATTCATTTAATCACCCAAGTTATTTTGTAAGTTTGCCAGCTTCTTCTCCATCTTCACAGACCCAGATACATCCTCAGCCTATCATTCCCTGCCAAGAGGATATCGACATTCACCTACAAACTTTTGTCTCATGCCTGAATAATAATGGAACCCTGGTACTGAATAGTCTCTACCAAAAGCTGCTCTGATAAATCTTGCAGGCATAACAAATATGCCTCCTTATAGTGTCAGTGTTCTATTAGAGGACAGACCTAGTGGCACCTGATATAAAATACTACACCAAATACCACCCATTGCTTTTACATGGCTGGTACCAACCAAAAATACATTAAATCCCAATTTAGACACGGTAAAGAAGGGTTACACAGTCTTGTTAGTAAAAAAAAAAACCCTTCCCTACCCCATCCAAAATTAGTCTCAAGCTTTGTCTGTGATTTACACAGTTCTATCTAAGGTTTTAAAAGCACCTTTATAGGATCTTTTTTGGGGTCTGTAAATCTGATGGATGCTAGAAGAGTTATGACTAGAATGAGACAGTAAAACAGTATCCCTAAGGGAATGTAGCTGTCTAGTCTGAAATGATTCAAGCTGTTGACCACTTCAGGATGCAACTGGGAAAAAACCCTCAGTCATTGCTAGAGGAAAAAGCTTTTGCCTCACCATTAGATAAAATTTTAATAGGAACTGAAGGCATGACATGAGTACCTGTAGGATCTTATGGAGTTTCTTTGGGCGTCGTATTGAGCTGCTTTTGCAGAGTGAAGTTCTTTAAATATTACGATAGGTTTGACATCAAAATACAGATTTTATTGTTTTCAATAAATAAAAATCCTTCTTCATGTAAGTAGACTGGCAGCATTCCCTTATCTGTTCCCTACTACAAACTGGCCATCTCTGAAGAGCCTACTTAACACCTGAGTACAGCTTTCCATTACAGGATCTCCAGGGCACGATTTCACATCTAATTGGCAAAAGTGTAAATATGGATTTTCAAACATCCCACTGATTTCCACAGTATTTTATGGTCCAGGCATGTAACATAGCCAGTTCAGCATTTGTGGACTCATCCTTCTGCTGATTAAGTTGCATTTTTGATGGAGGCACTGAGACAATCCCTTGACAGACCACTTACAGGTACATATAAACAGAAGACTTTATTAGGTTTAAAAGAGCAGTCTGTGTAGTATTTATGCCCTTATTACTGCTAAGTGCGCAGCCACAGTAAGATGCAGGATGCTAAAATTTTAACCCCAACTTTGTACCCAGTTCGACAGAAAGGGATGTGTACTCATGATGCTTACATCAACTGCAGCTTTTCTCCATCTCCAATGACCAAAATCATTTATCAACAGGAAGCAAATATTCTGTTTTCCCTTCTAAAGATGGAACAGAAATACAGAAGGGAGAAGACAGCTAGCAAGTCTCCTGATGAACACTGCCAGTGGGGCATTTTATCAACTACTGTTGCCCAAATGCAATAATTCCACCAGGAGGCTCTGTTACCTTGAACAAGCAATAAAGATCTATATTTGAGGCATGTATGCTGTCAGCAAAACCCCTCCATAAACTGATCCTGTAGCGCCCATCGCTGAAGGTCCTTAATTTCTTACATTTCTTGACTCTGACTCAATAGAAGCATAAAGATACTCCACGGGGTACCATACATTATAATGGATTCCCACTGGAGATACTGATTTCCAGAAGTACTGAATACTTTAAATCTTTCTGATTAATAAGTGATAAATTGTGGTTTATTCATCTGTTTCAGCCAAGCAACACCCAGTGCAGAGGGAGCAAATGCTCCTCTCCAGTTTCACAACTGTGTGAAATGCAGCAAGGGGAGTTTGAAATGCACACAGGGAATTAGCCCTCCTAAGAACCTGAGCCCTCCTAAGCCCATAATCTCGGGGTGGCAGAGCCTTTAGAAGTGTGCTCAACAGAACTGTAGCATTAGCCTTTGAGAAAAGGGATTTCTATTTTTAAATGCAGAACTAGGAATAAGTGATCAGAATACTCCTCACTCCTGCCCAGGCCTCCCTGTGGAAGCTACCGACCAAGCCTGCACCTCTGCTTCCCTACCTGGAAGCAGAAGTAGCAGTATCTGCCAGCGAAGTGTTGCAAGGCTTGACTTTCATCTGTGTTTATGTAATACTTTGAGTTTGAGGATGCCACAATGAAAGCAAGTATATATTTGTGCTGTGTTCTATAAACATGGGAGGTGTTAGAGCATATTTTCCATTAATAAGTTCCATGCTTTAAAGTAAACAGTAGAGATAATTGGTCTGTTCAATAGAGCACTATTACTCTTAGCTCCAGGTGAATCATTTGAAATTCTTCCCTGCACACCATATCTGTCCAGTGTATTTACAAGAGCATACACTGAAGGTAATAGTGGCATTTAGGCAATACTTTTCTTCCAGGCTTTGTTTCCACAAATGTGGCATTAGGTAGTTGCGCATATATATATATAGACACGCACACACTGACCTTTCAAATTACACTGCAAGTCACAGGTGGAAAGCGTAATCTGCCCTTTCTCACTTGGTTTCAGTTAAACTAAACCCCTGCAAATATCTCACTGAATTCTAAATCCAGACAGCAATTTGCTGGGAGTGACACTTCAAAAGAGCAGTTCAGAAGAGCAACTCTTCCAGCATCATTTCTGCAGTTAATAGCAGTAGAGCTGTAGGGAAGAGGAGCTTTTCCTTCCTTCTTCCCTGACCTAAAGGCGTAACCCAAAGTTTTAACTGAAGTTAAAAATCACTTCAGCTGATGTCTTCCTAAATCAGTTTATGGCCCTCAAATAGCAGCAAAATTATTATTCAAGTTCCTCAGTGAGGCACATCCCTTTTGCTATTTGTTAGCCAGGAATATCTGCTATTTCACTTCCTACAGCAGAGTGTTACTCAAACCTTACCATGAGGTGGTATCAGGATTGGGCAAATATGGGCTAAGGACTTGTGGACTTGCCAGCTTCAAACACTGTTGTACTGTGGTACCACTGTGATATTGTGGCCAGAAGATTACGAGAGAGAGAAATCTTACGGGGAATAGTGCTACCACAGAAAGAGGAGTAGTTTCTTGGTTTCTCTGTTACTTCCATCTATGCTAAGCCTATAATAGGAAGTCAAGGTGTATAGCTGTGCCAGTTAAAGAAATATTAAGCGATACAGCATGGTTGCAGAAGATGTGCGCAGCATAAGAGAAGGAAGTGGAGGATATGAGATTTTGTCAAAAGTCGAAGAAACCACTCCAAGCAGTACATTGCTCCCCAGCCCTAAGCATAAAATCCATGCACAAATATTTCCAGGAACACATCTTTAGAGCGCAAGCAGCTGTGTACATGTGCAGAAAACCAAATACAAGCCCTGAGAAGATTATGAGGAACAGCCCAGTCATTGCTGCCAAACAGAACCCCAAATGGGAGCCCAGAGAAACACATTCATTCACTGGGGGTGGGAAGATTCTGCAGGAGTGGAAGCATCCTCCTGACAAGATCCAGGCTGCTGCTGAACACGCTCTGGGCATGACACAATGTGCTAAGGACAGCGCAGTGCCAGGTCAGTGCAAGATGCCCTTCCTGCAAAGTGAAACCAAAGCCCTGCAGCGTGATGTTGCACTTGTTATCATGCCAGCCTGCTCCAGAGGTGTCACAACTGCTATTGTGCCATCAAACTAGCCAAGGCACTTATTCATTCTTTCTATCCTGCCCTTAGCAATAGATGAACTGACTGTAGACCTTAAGCCCTGATCAACATACCTGCCATTTGAAGCCATGGCTTCTAACACACTGAGTTACTCTGGCCACAAGTGCACTACACAGTAATGTGCCACTCATTTGATAGAAGCACAAGGTGATTACTCAGCCCCTAAAGAAGGGATGATCTCAGCAGAGATAAGGTTTGCCTTAGAGAAGGTTTCTTAGAGGAACCCTAAGCTCAAGATGAGAACTAATCTCTCAACCCTCTTACAGCAGCTCCTTGTGACAATACTAAAAATGACAGGCTGTGCTTTCAGGAAAAGTTATCCTTCCTCAGCATGCCCCAGCAAGCTTCCAAGTATAACGAACTGCAGGCAGAAGTCTTGCGAGAAAAATTGGGAAAGCTGGATTGGGGCCATTTTGAAAGTGTCACAGCTAACAGTTATTCCAAAAACAGCCTCTGTGGGCTGCAGGCAATTATTTTGGTTGTAAGCTCTGCTCCTGCAAAGTTGAGATTGTGCTACTGTGTCCAGCTTTTGTGTTTCATGGGATTTACCATGACTTCAATAGGAATTAATGAACTTAACACCTTGCAGAGTTCATTGCATATGGTGTTAAAGTAGGCTTTTAGTTTCAAATGCATGAACTTCCTGTATCTTTATGCATTAAAATGGATCTTTCTCTGCCTTAAGACCTACTCCACCATGGCAAAATGAACTCTGAGAGAGCTTCCTTCTTTTGGCTCTTCAATTGGGAGCTCTTCCATGAGACAGATATCTCTTGTTCTGTTAAGTGAAAGAAACGCATGGCTGAAAATTGCCTTCAAAACCATGTGATGCCCAGAAAGAACTTCTTGGAACCACACCAGTCCTGGTGCCAGCAGCCAGGAGAAGCAAGCAAATGAAACAGGCCCACAAGGATAAGTTTTGTTACATAGATTGTAATTAGCCAAGCTGCCAGGACAACAGCCACAGGAAACAATGGCATAGGTTCCCAAGACTTCAATATTAGACTATGTGAAATTCAGTTTTCCAGGCAAACTGGAACACGCATGCACTGGGTGGGGATTTCAATATACTTCCTATGAGTACCTCAAGTTCCAACACACACCAGGCTCTATGCAGCTCCAGGGTGGAGTTCCTTGTATGATCACTTGAAACATTCCAGGACAAGCTTTCGGAAAAGATTCCCCAGAGCATGACAGGATACAAGAAGCTTGGAAACACTTTCTGGAATATCTCACACAGCCCAAGAACATTTGTAATGAAACCCCACTGAGCAAAACAAAATCCTGTTCAGCTTTTGCTAGTGCTTAATCTGAGGCAAGAGCAAATTTCAGACAAGTAGCCCAGCACAGGACAAGGGCATAAACCCAGCTTTGGATGGGCCCTCTTACCACAGCACAAGGGAGGCTGTATCCTGCCTAACAGCCCCAGTAAACCAGGAGCTCAGAAGGAAGAAGCTCTACAGCTTCAACTAAATGTTGAGCCTCTCAAGTTCTGGTTTTAGTCTGTCTGCATTTCTGCCTTTGCTGACCATGTCTAATCAATGCCGTATTTGTATTTGGTGGAGTTTTTTTTCACATGAAATCAGCCACTGGCTAGAAGCAGGTCCTAAGTCTACTTATAATAACCTGAAAGATGCATCTTAGTTCCTCAACGCCTTCTTCCACCTTGACATGTTCAGACCATAATCTCCCTGGGGCAGGAGTTCTCTTTTCCTACATTTAAATGGCAACCCATTTGGTCAGCGTCAATAAATACATTGTGACAAATGTCTGATCTTTAAAAGTGGGGAAAATCTGGCTTCTGTGGAAGTGTCAGTCCCTCCCTCCAGAGGAACTGATCCAGTCTCCCACCAGCACTGAGGTTAACCCAAAGCTGCAATGGCTTCAGCAGCCAGGACTCTGCCTTGTGCCTTTCCCTCACTCTCTGCTTGCACCTCAACTTGCAACTGCCAGTGGGGCCAAGTGGGAAAGCAGCAAAATGACAGTGGACCAAAAATAGCTCATTTGTGGGACAACAGAGACAGCAGATTGCAACCTGATTTTGGAATGATGTGGCCAAGAACAGCATTTCTTAAGCCATCTTTGCTGTGGAAATAAATGCATAACATCCACTTCCACCTATATCCAGCCCTCCCTTCAAAGAAAAGGAGTAGTCAGAGCCAACACAGGGAGAATTTGCATCCCATCACAATGGGTCTACAAGGGAGGCTCAAATGAAACAAGGAACAAGCCACCCTGTCCAGATGTCAAAGGCAACCAGGTTTTAGTATAAACTTAGGTGACAGTGTGAGCTGCTCTACCACCAGCTTGAGCAAGGCTGGAAAGACAGTACATAAGGTTTTTTAGTATCATTCACATTCAAGTGTTCTCACAGTCCAAGGCACAGAATTAACTGTTACAACAGTGGCTCACCAATAATCTATAAAGGCAGCTTCATATATTGACTTCCTAAAGCCTTGGTCACTAGAACCAACTATGATATGAAAGGAATAAAGATCACCTGGTGCTCTTTTCCAAAAGGTTTACTTACTGACTAAACCAACCATGACAGATAGTAGCACTTGGGCTCAACATCCACTCCTGACTCAGCCAAGGGAGTACGGAAGTGGGAGATGCTGTCAGCAATTTACCTGTAGTCAGGATCAGCTGTAACAGTGCAGTAATATGCTGTACTGCATTAGCCCAACATATAGATTCAGGAAAAAATACAGTCCTAATCAATGGCAGCATGTGCATTATTTACAAATACATTAAAACTGAATGCTGGAAATAGGCAGTCAAGATTAAGACATTGACTATAGTGATGGAAGATTGCCATTAGGAGTGAAAGGAGGGGGAAAAAAAATGATCAGACAAGTTGATTTTGAGAGAAGGTCACTGGGAGACTTGGACATGGGCAGCTCTCTCGTACAGGAAGCAGTGTGGGGAAAGCAGCCAGTGCCAAGTGAGGAAGAACTCAGCAGGCAGCTAAAAAAACCTGTGCGACAGAGTCCTGGTGGGCTTCCAAAATGTAAGGCATTAGGGTTCAGTACAGGAAAGGACCAAGAGGCACATCCTGACAGGCAGTTAGTAGGGATCCATGTGAAATATTATATCTTCTGCAGTCATACTGAGATGAGCCTCTCTGGCAAGTTCTTTTCCCAGGTTCTACTTGTTTATTGGAAATGGCAACATTAGTCACATTATAGGAACTAGAATTGGTTTAGTTATGCTCAGTCTCCAAGCAGAAAGCTAATTTATATGGCAAACATACACTGTGTATGCACTGGTTTTGTATGTCAGCACAATTACACTGAAATCCTGGTTTTCCATGTGTGCACCTAGTGCAGTTACATACACCCAAGCTAACAGCAGTTTACCACAATGTTGGTTACAACCATGGTATTAGAAATCAAAAGTAATGTATCTCCCAGATTGCTTTTCTGCAACAGGTCATGCCTAGAAACAGGGGAATATTGTCATCACTAAGCTATCAATAACAAACAGATCAACGTTAGCATTTTCAAACACTGCATTTCTCTGTTTTCACTCTGCTCAGACTGCATTTTCCTCACTGATGCTCTGCTAGGACACAGCCACACAGACGATCCTGTTTTCCTTTTAGTACCACTTCTTCAGTGCTGTTTCCAGATACCACTTTGGCAGAACAAAGCCAGAACCCAAATTCCATCACCTCCTGCCTGTGCCTTAACCAGTAAAAAACATTTTTATGACCTGCAGCAAAACCCAGAGTAAAGCAGGTGTAACAACTAAAGGTTTAACTTCACTGGCAAAAAAAAAAGGCAGAAAGAGCATAAATGCAGGAAGAGTAGAAAAGGAGAATAAAAATCTGCATTTTCTGTGGTGGAATGACTGCTGAGGATTCATGTAAAACCTGGGCCAAGCAGGCCTGAGAGCTGCCATCAGAGAAAGGCTGTGGCCATATGAAGAGCTCAGAATGAAACCTGGCAGAATATTTGACAATTAAGGGAAGCCACACCTCCGTTTGACAGCTGTAACTGGGCTGAGAATAACTCCAGAAGGGCTGCATCAGCGCTCTGAAAGGCAGCAATTTCCTCACGGTAGAACTGCTCTATGGAAACCAATATTTATTCTGTGAGCTTGTCCTCACAAAGTATTTTGGGGAAATGAGTATCCTATTTGACAGATAAGGAATTGTAGGGAGTGATGCTTTAGCCAAGGTCACACAATGACTCAGTGCTGAGGATGCCCCTGCAGTTCAGTGGCTAACACGCATCCATTGTCTTTTACTACAGGCAAAAGCCTTGAGGAATTTCTGTCATTACCAAATCAGCCAGGTCATCTGCTTGGAGGAAAACATCAAGGAATAGGGAAGAACAACTCCCTTCTTGCAACAGATAATCAGGATATTCCAGCTCCAAACAAAGAATGGATTGCTCAGGGAAGAGAAAAGCAGGGAGGCTGAGGGTGTTGCCTGTGCACCCCAGTTTGGCTGCACCACCAGCATAGCTTGCCCACAGCCATGCCCTGGCCATGTAGGACTGATTTTTGACTCATCCTTCACCTCACAGTCCAAGTGTCCCTCGAGGGAACAGGCATACTGACACCCTCTCTAGATACAAGGATACACTCCTGTGCTGTCACCGTCTCTTGAGCATTCCATGCACACTCAGATCTGCCATGTAGGGAATGCCTTCTCACACTCCCTCCCAGACCTACCACAGCAACCCACCCTGCTACATACAGCATCTGCAGAAATACTCTCAAATACACCCCCTCACACACCTACACCCTCTTACACACCCCCCATCTGCACATCTCAGTACACCTCCCTTCCATGTAGACTGTGTGACCTGTATTCGGACACTGCACATGAACTCCCAATGCCCTCTTCACACACACAGCCAACACACCCCTTACACGCACACAGCCAGCACACCTCCACACACTCCCTGTGCACAAACACAAACCAACACCCTCATGAACCCTCTCAAGGAATAAGGAATCCCAACACCTCCTCTGCAATTAACTCTTATTACACCTTCCCCAGATATGTATAAACCCCCAAATTTTACCAAGTGCAACCCACCAAAAACACCCTTCTGCATGCACACACCTTTCATTAACTCCCCCTAAACAGATTGCAGCACACCCCACACACACTTCCCAAACACTGTAAAATAATTCACACCCCACCTTCCACACATCCACCATACAGACACTGCATGCACCCCAACACCCCGCTACACACACTCAAGTCCCTGCACAGCACTGACCACACCCCAACACACACAGAGTGCACGAGCCCCTCAAAACACTCCCATGCACAAAGTGCATAAATCCTTCCCACCTGCATTACACACACACTACACGAATCCCCCAGCACCCTTTGCTTTTTCATTCATATCCATCTACCCCAGTGAGAAACCCGTATCGCTTCCCAGCCACTCCCTGGATCCATCTGGGGGACACATTCCTCCCCAGCCTGGAAATACACGGGGTCATCCTCAGAAAGCCCTCAAGCTATGGACACAGCCGTATCTAACCAGGAATCAGACACACCCCTGTGTCTGCACTCGAGCTGGGGACACCCCAAAGATGTCAGCCCCTGCACTGTCACTCTCTCCTGCAGCTCTCCAGATGGAAGAGGCAGACTCAGCTCAAAGGGGCAGAAATCCTCTAGCACCTAAGGAAACGTGACCTTAGCAGCAGTCCCAAGTGGTGCAGCCCCCTTCACACCCCTCCTCCTCACTGCACCAGACCGCGATGCAATTACCTTCCTCCAGCTCATCCATGCTCCCGATCTTCCGCGAGCCATCGATGGTGTAAATGTAACGGACTCCCTGAGGCAGGTTAATGTTGTCGGACAGGGATCGGGTGAGGTCAGCCAGGAGAGCATCGAAACTTCGGAAGCGGTCGGAGGACACGGCATATACAATCCCCTTGAAGTAGCGGTCCCCGTTGCGATAGAAACGCACCTTCTTGGCTTTCTTCTCATTACTCAGTGCCTGTAAGGTCCTGGTTCTGTAGAAGCTACAGTGAGCACTGTGAGTAGGGCTGGGCAGCCCGTTCATACGTGAGCCTCGCATGTTTCTGGACGCCTTGTCTCGTTCGTCAAAGTGTCCAAAATCAAGTTCCATAGTTTGGTGAACCCTAAAGATCTGAAGCTGAGCAGGAAGGAGATGAGGAGAGAAGGAATGTGAAGAGACAGGTTAGAGCCAAGCAGAACCACGATCCAGATAGGAAAACAATACTAAGGCAAAGAGCTGTGTCTGGAGCAGGACAGATGCAGTCGGGAAGCTCCCCCTCCCCTGACTGAGGAACTGATTCTGGGGACTGAGGGTGGGAGGGGTCCTCACATTCTGAAAGGCATTCAGCTCCTGAGGGAAGGGGGCACGTTCCTAGAGAGCTGTGTGCTCCTGCACCTGAGAGTTTTCAAAGTGCAGTAAATGGGGACTTGGGGCCAGAGGGATACATGGCAATCACAGCTCAGCCCCAAAACCCCTCATCCAAACACCAGTTGGCAATGAATGAAATCTCTGAGCCCTGTGAGGTTTCCTTTGGCAACAGAAAACAAGAAGATCCTAGTAACTCAGCCCTTCAATCTGCCGAATCACGGAAGGAACCAGAGCATCTGAATGTTTAACATTAGAATAAACTGGCATTTATGAAGGAATGGTCACAGGGGAATAAGCAGTTTCTTTGTGACAGCCTGTTCAATAAGGGTAAGCAATGAGATCCAGCCCACCCTTCCCCCTATCTGCAGCCCCCTCCTAGCCCATCAATCAATTCCCAGGACCAGCCTACATCTCTAAGAAATGACTGGAAAGAAAAATCTGTCATTGAAATGGAGCTTTGGTAAGCTCCTTTCAGCCTGAGACTCCTCTGAATTGCATTTCTCCTCCCGTTTAATGAGGAGGAGAAAACAAAGGGGCTATTTCCACCCCCCTTTCAGTCTTAAGTGATTTAATTGCTGGACGTGCCACTGCCCAAGGGACACGCAGCCCCCCGCTCCTCACCTTTCATTGTTCTGAGCGCGGGGGGCTCCCAGCCCCAGCATAGAAAAGCTGAGACTTGAGCTGACACCCAACAAGCAGGAATGTCTGTGCAGTCTCCAGTTAATACTCATGAACAACCTTCCTCCTGCACCAAACCCCAACACAAAAGGAGGAGGAACCCCCAACCCTGCAACAGAAAGACCCTTCCACTCCCCCAGCACAGCCAGGAACATGCAGCTCACATATGTTGCTTGCATGTTAACACAGGGCAGAAAGCAGATTTAAAATAGCACTTGCAGCCAGGTACAAATCAGGAAAAGCTGTTGCTATCTTTTCTCCACCCCTTGTATTTGCCAGAACGTAGCTTCTTCCCTGTATTTTTACAATGTCCGTGTGACTTGGGCAAGAAAAATCCTTGTCCCCAGCCTGCAGTAAAGCACAAGATGACAATGAGGGGATCTGCACAGAAATCCCAAGTTGGGAACACTTCCCCCATGACTGCAGTCGGGGCAGATTCAGCCCAGTGTCATGCACTGAACAATGAAACATCCAAGCAAGTTCGGGAATGAATCAGAGGATGCAGGGTTTCGGTTTTAAAATGAACTGCAGATGCTGTAAGGTACTAAGAGTGAGATTCCCCCGTTCTAGCTGACATCTGTTACCTTCCTGCATGCAAGTCACTTAAAAAAGCTCTACTCACCAGTTTTCAGCGCGCAGGGTGGAGATGCTGAGAGAAAGAAAACCAGGCTCTCTCTGCCTTTGTTGTCTGAGCTCCAAGCGAGAAATTCCTGCCAGGGTGGATGAGACGCCTCCTAGGTCCTAGTGCCTTGTTCCATCCCTCCGCTGTAACTTTGCCTCAGCGGTTTTCACTCTCATCACCAGTTTTCTGGTTGATGTATTCTCTGCATTTGAGGAAAAAAAGGGTGTGTTCTTTCCAGCTCTGGGTGCATTAACCGAGGTGAACATAACAGGGTAAAGAGTTTAAAGGGGCAGGTTTTGGGGGGCAGTTCTGAAGGATGCAAATTTCCCCGTGGCCCTAGTTTCACTAAGAATGGATCTGGCCTCACTAAAATAAAGCAGTAATTGGACCAATGTACCAGCATTATAGGATTACCAGTACTGGGAGGTCATGGTTACAACCCTGCAGTGTGCTGCAATGCTGGCACTAGAGTCCTGTGCATTAGGAAAGCAACTATGAACAAAGCTGACCAGTGAAACTGGGCATAGTCCTGCTCCTGTCCTGGTTTTACACAGCATCCATGTCTACACTGGCTAGCAGAAAGGGAGAATTCACTTCATGGTTCTGCATGAAGTGCCCCTGAATTCAGCCTGGCTCATGTGCCAAACTTAGAGAAGTTTTTTTTTCCAATTCCACTGAAGGACATCTCAGCTGTTACAAAATTGTACCGGGATCTTCCGTTTCGACAACAAAATCTTTCATCTAGTTTCTGGATGGAGATTTCCATCCTGCAGCTTGGAGAGCAGCACTGCTAACCCCACTCAGTGGTTTTGGAGAAGACCAGGATCTGGAAATGGGAGGGTTTTCCCATACATAGATAGAAATCTTTCCTAACAGCACTGCACCCATTTTGAATGAAAACATCAGATGTTGTAATTTTGGCACATCCCAGCAGTATCACATTTAGTTCGTATTTATTCCAGCTTTGTTTGCCCTGTACATGATAGTCCAGGCAACACTGACACAAACCCACTGACAGCTCATC